>ML777564.1:3283244-3296150 GCA_009831015.1 Picea engelmannii | reverse complement strand
GTAAGTATTTTTCTGCAAAACTTCTTGAATGAATGGTTGTAGTTTAATTTCTTGCATGTGTTTATGATTTTGCTGAACAAAACCCTAGGTGACAAGCACACAAGTAGGTCCTTGTCTCATGTCCCCTGATAGAGAAATTTTCAACCATTGATAGAGAAGAGAGAGCCTAGCCATAGCTACACCCTCTTTTTCTCTTCATTTATTGTTAGTCGTACTATCTAGAGGCCAAGAAGAGAGAGACGTCTTAAGCCTAGGTCTACTACACTTAGGGTCGTTTTTCTCTAGGGTCTGCTGAAAAGGCCTTGTTGTAACAACACCTTGCTTCACCAAACCCTCTAGTTTTGGTTTTATGATTTATCTTTCAGCTAGTCGTTTTGCCATTCCAGTTAAGGAAGGAGGAGAGAGCATGAGGCCTTGCCATAGCAACACTGGAGTGAGCCTCTCTCCCCTAGGGCTTTGATTTTGAGGCCTTGCCTTAGCAACACCTCTTAACTTCTCCCTCTAGTCCTTAGTCGTTTTGATTCTTGCCTCCTTCAACCCTTGCGTCCTTCACTATTGACTCCATTTAACCCTAAGGAACTGATCCTAAGACCTCATGCATTGAAGTGAACCTCATCAAAACTACTCTCAACACTTTGAATCAAACCCTAACCTAACTAACCCTAGCCTAGATCTAACATTCTAACCCTATATGTTGTCGTTTTCTCCTACTATTAACACCTTGGTGCAACAAACGTTTTGTTTTATAAGCAATTGAATGGTGAATAAAGGCATTAATTGAATGAAGTGTTGATTTATTGCATTGAATGCCATATCGTTCCAGTATTTATTGGTGAAGTGACATAGTTTTTATTGCTATTTATAAAGATTGACTTCGTCAATATTTATTGCTAAATTGCCTATATTTTCATCAGATAGTCACATATTTATATGAAGTACTAACCCATTGAATTAACTTGCATATATTAGTTTGTTGTTGCTTTGTTCCAGGCAGGAGTACTTCTTTTGGGGTTTTACTTTATTATTGGTTGTTTAGCCAAGACTATCTGCTCGGTGGTGACTTGTGAAGGGGGGAATTTATCCTTGTCTTATTATCCTTTTTCCTTCTCAAAACCCCAGGTCACCGGGGACGTCTCCCCTGGGCCTCACCTCCCTAAAGAGAAAGAACCATCCCATTGTGGTGACATTGGGTGGGATTGGTTCATGTTACGCCAGTTTGACCTTCAAACCTCAAGCTTTTATCCTTGCTACAAACTGTGCGATAACAGTATTGAAAAGTATTTTGCAATTTCCATTTGATCTACTCACCTCCTTATTATTTTTGTAGCAAAATCTCACTTATTTGCAGGTCACCAAGGGTTTGGAGAAGCAAATTTCAGATCTGAAAATTTGCTTGTTCAACCAAGGGATTCCTCCAATATTTTTCTGATATTACTTCTCTCATTTCCATTTGATTTGAGGCATTTTATGTTCTGATTTAGTCATCCAAAATCGATATTTTTGTTCAGATTTTTATTTAAAAATTTATGTTTTACACTAACAGAAATTTCTGAGTTGTTTTGAGTATTTTTGCAGCATTTGTTCGTTGTTTTTTGCAGGTTTTCGCCAGAACAAGGGGAGGTGCTACCTATTTGGGGCCTCAAAACACTCCAAAAGAGCCTCCAAAACTTGGGTTTCAAAACCCTCTTCTTCTCTTCTTTCTTCAAGCATTATAAGCAGCACAAGAGAGTCTCTTGGGCTTGCATTCTCTTTCAAAAGTTAAATTTCTATACTGTATATCTTTTCAGTTTGCTTACACCTTGCATAGTGATTTGGCCTTGCCAATCCATGCAAAATTGTAAGGCTAGATTAGTTTAATTTTATGTTTTGCATCTATTGTTTGCCCCACTTGTCCTTAAGGCAAGGTTGTGTGGCTAGGCTTATTTGCATTTTGTTTGAAGTTAATCATTTATTTTTTACACCCACCTTGGCACAAAATCGGTAGGCTTGTCCTCCTCCTTATGCCATTGTTGTGAGATAGCAAAGTCTTTTAATTTACATTCTTTTGCCCACCTTTGTCCTTAAGGCAAAGTTGTGAGGCTAGGCCTTTGTTGTTTTCATTTCAAGCTAGTGTATTTTACTTTAATCTTTTGCCTACACCTTGCAAAGTGATTTGGCTTTGCCAATCCATGCAATATCGTTGGGCTAGTTTAGTTTGATTTTACTTTGAAGAGTAACCACATCTAGACTAATTAGGGGAGTAACTTGTTTGTTGGGAAGTAATCATATCTAGTTTAATTAGGCACCCAACTAATACAACTTTCACCATCAAAAAGGGTGACTTGTGGAAGCTACAGGGGGGTGTAAGCCAGGGACAGCTTCACGGCACTAAGTGTCCTCCCTGCTTGAGCGCCGAAGCATTCTGGATTGACTTGTGGAGCTAGGGGAGGACCTTGTTTGTCCTCCTTCTTCAGCACCCAGCAATTCTTTTGGTCAAAGGGGTAGGAGTTAGGGGTAGACACATATTCTAGGCTTGCATCTATCAATCTAAATCCCTCTAACTAAAGAGAGACTTAAAATCCTTTAAAATTTACCTACAGCACTTTCACAACATTAGCACTTTCAGTTTCAATTATCTTTCATTTCAGTTGTGCAAGTTTTACTTTCAAGGCATTTATTTTTCCATGTGTTTTACTTTTCAAGCATTTCCATTTCCAAAGTAACTCTACCTTTCAAGTTATGCGATTTACTTTTAAGGCTATTTACTTCTAAATTGCGCAATCTCTCTTGTGAGCATATTACTTTTCAAGTTCTCTCGCATTTGTGAATATCTTATGTATCAATGTTTCATGGTTAATTGGGTTCAAGTATTCTTCATTCTTTGGATATAGTCATCTAATCATTTAGTTGTTTACTTCATTGTACATCTATTTCATGTTGTATCTAAACTTGTAGATAATATTATTTGGTTTAAGTTTAAAGTAATTTCCTTTGTTCATTGTGGATATCTCATATCATTATTTATCTTTTGTTTAATTGTACTTGTTGTATCTTTCTTTAACCCCATTTATCTTTAGGCATTGGTCTTTTGCAATTTTGTAAGTAGAAAGGGTGTGCTTGTCATTGAAAGGTTGCACTGCATTGACTGCTTGTCATTTGGTTTGGGTTCCCCTAACTTAAAAACTTCCAAAATTGGGAAGCGCTCCCCTTTGTCTTTTCGTCAAACCTGCAAAAACAGCAAGTTAATTGGGGCAAAGATGCCCAAAAATTGATTGGAAGACCCTGCAAAAAATGTTAGTCAATGTACAGAAATTTATAGACAATTTAGCTAAGTAAAACTACACTAAAAATAAGAAAAAAAGCTAAGTAAAACTACACTAAATTAAGAAAAAGAGCTAAGTAAAACAATAAAGAAAAGGTCTTTTCTTTCTGATATTACTTGCTGTCCCAAAACAGAAAGTAATATCACAAAGATGCCTAGATATGACCTTTAATCCTTTGTGAACTGAAAATACCTTTAGCCTTTAAAAAATTTCAAAAGAAATTGAAGCTAGAAGTAGATTGCAAGCTAGATTTATGAATAAAACTTTGTGATCTAATCTACTTGCTCTTATCATGCAAAAGAAAAGACAACCTTAAGATTTCACTTTGAAAGTAGAAAGCTTTACTTTGAATGAATTGAAAGTAACCAAATTTGATAATTTATAAATGGAGAAGGAGAAGAAGAAAAGTGCTTTGAAACCCTTGGAAAATTGGGCAAATGGAGTCTTTGTTGATGGATCTACAAGAAGGGATATGTCTCCTTGAAATCTTGAAGGGTGAGATAAGTGCAACGGATGCCTATCCTCTTCTTCAAGTGTGATGATTTGCAAAAGACTTGGAGATTCCTTGCCAACAATTTGTTAAACATATGATGCTACTTACAAAGAAACTTTGAAATAAGCATGAGCATTAACCGAAATGAACATGCAAACTAAAGCTATCACTTGTAAACAAACATTAAGATTATTAAACAAACAAGTTTTATAATATTACCCAATTAAGAGATAGTTCCTCTTAGAAGGCATACAATAACTAGTAAAGGCAAGAAATACACATAAGCAAATTATAACTCACAATTAAGCATTGGACATAGAAGCTCCACACATGAAAGTAGACACCAATGTAGCCTCCAAAGACTTTCTTTATTCCAATCAAAAAGAATGATACAATAGAAATACAATGGCACAATTCCCAAGCTCCAACTAGCTTTGACATGGGAGAGTGCTTTGTTTAAATAGGGAGAGGGGCACACTTCTCAAGGAGGGAGGGCGCACCACTTGGTGAGGAAACCCTTGCCAAGTGTGGGAGATGGAGGTGCCACCTCTCTTCACACTCTAGAATCTTGACACATGGGGCAGCAAGTGGGTAAGAGGGGCGCCACCTCTCAAGAGGTAGGCAGCCTCCTCTTGGAGTGTGCCACCTCTCTCTAAGGGGGGCGCACCCTCTCTTGGAGATCTCACCAAACTAAATAATGCTTCCCTTTGACTTGAGCATGACACCATTTTATTGTTGGAACGAAGTTCTTGTCAAGACAAGGGAGTTGCCAAACGTTTTATGAAGTCATGCCATCATTGGGAAGTCGAATCCATTAAGTAATAGCTGCAGATTTGGCATAGGAGTTACAGCAGGACATATGCACAGTCAAGGGTGATTTCCTTATCATTGGAAGCCATGATTTCAATGCAATCTTCGTCAGTTGGACAGCCAATTCATGGGAACTCTTAGTGGTTGATTATTGGTGCCTATATTTGTCTATTCGAGTTATATCAGCCATTGAAATCAGTTGCAACTCAGTGTAAACAGTCCTGGGTTTTACCTGGGCATTTATCCTCCTATAATACAAATAAGTCAAGGCATTTGAGAGGTATTTATGTTGTTTATCATTTTGATGTCTGGCTTCTTGCTAGAGAGCCCATGCACTTGGGGGTTTTGAGGGTTTTGACTAAACAAACCCTAGAGATTAGCTCGGTGGTGAAAGATCCCACCCAACCTGATCCAAGCTTGGTCACAGAGGTGAAAGATTCCTCCCTCGCCATTCTACATCAGTTCTATCTCAATCACAGGTGGATTCTACAGCAGCTACAAGTACAGAAGAGAAGTGGTGCGCATCACTAAGGGTTTCCAGCAGGAGGGCGCACTAGAGGAACTAGATCCATTCGATTTGGCTTGGGAAAGCTAGACCCACAGTAGTTCTCATCCCTAGATCGATTGTGATCACCCTAGCATCGATTTGCATCAGTATTGGAGGGTATACTGCAGCCCATTCACTCTATCATTCAGGTGGGCGAGTTCTCCCTTGAGGAGGGCACACTGTCCACTAGAGATCTTGTGTTTTGGAGGGGAAGAACTTTCCCAACATCTTGGAGATTTGGCATAGGGGTTTCCTAGTCCCCGATCCACAGTTTGGCAATTGGTTTCAGTGACTTAAAGGCCATATCCTTGGAGGCTGAATTATTGGCTTGCTTCAGCTAGTGGGGGCGCATCTGTTCTTAGAGACATTGTCATTTGGAGGTCTTCTAGTTGAGCCACGGTTCAAATACTTCTCATATCTCCTTGCCATCATCAGATCTATCTTCTCATAGAGTTTTGCAGAGCTTTGAGGCCATCAGAGAGGAGGCCGTACTTCCCTTGGTCTATTCCAGCCAGGAAGTGCGCATTGTGCCAGAGAGGGCATCACCTACAGCAGAGGGTATCAGTTGGACTTCAGTGTTACTTGGTATTCAGCTTGGAGAGGCTTTTGGAAGCCTAGATCTTCATCTTTCTAGTGTATCTTGGAGCCATCATCATCCACACACTCCATTCTATTATATGTATTCCAGATCTGCTCCATTTAGTATGAGGTCAGCTATATATGAATAATAAATCAGATCTGAGGTATTTGTGGTTATTTCTTGTGTTGTTGATCTTACATTATTGTTGAGTATATGCCTTGGTTATTTCTACATCATTTACTTGCTGCAAATACACAATCAAACCATAATATTAAACCCTAGCGCAACTCAAGAAGACAAATCTGCAAAGTGTTTGATGAAACACCTCAACCAGAAAACACGTAAAACACAATAAAAAATCCAATGTTCCAATCAGATTGGGTTGGGAACATTACACATGTATACGCAAACAAGATCTTTACAATTTATAATTAAGAGTGCTTTCCCATTGTATTTGAGTGTTAAGTGATAACATCTCCATAGACTTCCTCCTTCCAGCCATGTGTAAAATTTAGGTCCGTGTCACAACAACCCTGCACCACCATGCCAATTCATCACCCGGATGCCCCCTACCAATCTGCTGCAAAGTGTGGGTCCACATCACCATAATGTGAAATGTAGGGCAATCGGAGCATTGAGTAATGTGGAATGTGGGGTAGTCAGAGCATTGAGTAATGTGAGGCAGAGGCAAATGAATGGATGGGAAGGATAGATTACCTCCACCCTCCACCCCAGTCAAATTGATGAGATGGAACAAGGGTGGAAGATAGCATGGGGTGGAGGATGCAGTGAAGGTGGGATGGGAGTGTGGCACAAAGGCAACGCAAGGATGTGAAGTGAATGATGCCTCCTCCCTTTACCCCAGTCATGGGATAACAAAAACATTTGGGTGCTGAGGATGGGCTCCTCGCTACCCCTACTCAAGCCCAAAGTAGAATACTTGGAGGGCGGAGGATGGGTTGTGTACACCTCAAACTTGACCTACAGTAATGATTTAAAGTAATAAAGAAGAGGGCGGATGTTGGGCTCTCTGTGATCTCAATTCATCAACCCATACCAAAATTAAAACATTTGGGCGCTGAGGATGAGCTCCTCGCAACCCCTACTCAAGCCAAAAGTAAAATACTTGGAGAGCGGAGGATGGGTTGTGTACGCCTCAAACTTGACCTACAGTAATGACTTAAAGTAATAAAGAAGAGGGTGGAGGTCGGCCTCTCTGTGATCTCAATTCATCAACCCATACCAAAATTAAAGATTTTTCTCTAAGGGGCACCTCCATGGGCTTCAAGAGAACATTGACCATTTCTTAATTATTATGCTTGTGGCAGGATGATGAATTTTGTTGACCTTTTTACATGAACAGCCCTGAAAATTGAAAATGTAATTTCAGGAGCTAACACAGAGTATTCTTCTCACAAATACTTTATACTTGTAATTTACCAAAAGGGAATAGTCATATGGCCATTCCTTGTGAGAAACAAAAAGGGTCTAGATGAAAAGTATAAGAGCCAAGACTTGCTTGAAATTTTTATCTGTTTTGTCTGGCATGTTGTCTTATGGCTCACTTTCAGGTGACCTCCTCAACTAACCCCGGGTTCTTCTTTTTTTAAAACATGCGTCTTATATTATTCCAAAAGAATTAACAATGTGTACATATTTAGCATTTTACAAAAAAGAGGGTTGCAAATTACTACGGCCAGCTCCATGTGTCAAAAGTGGGTGAGACAATCCTCTCAAAAACCAAAGTACCATGAACCAGAATTTAGGCATTAAAAGAACAAAACCCCCACTAAGATCAGCTAGAAACAAAGAGTAAAGGCTTATTTTCTTAAGCCATGTGCGACATAAAACCGTATCATCATGGCCTCGTAAGGACTAACCCCCAGTTTTACTAATGTCTAGTATTTAATTAGTATCTAACCTAATAATGAATAGCAATGTGGTTACAAACCCAGAAACCCTGTATTTACATTGTAACCACCACAGAAGCCCGAAAGATGAAATCAAGTATTTAAATTTTAAACCTTAATTACCAGATCCACCATTCTGCCCTGGATCTTTATAGATCTGTATCGACCCAATCACGACTCGAATACATATCCATAGAGGATACAGGACAGATATGTATGAGATCCGAACCAAATACAGTTGGTAACGATTCTTTCCCGTATCTATAAAAAGAGTAAAAAATAATAAAAATAAAGAAACTCAACTCTAAATTTAGTCCCAACTCCCAACCCCTCATGTCGGACTATGTTTGCAAGGTTTGGAGTTGTACTTGAGCTAAGTCATGCCACAAATTTCTTGCAGGTCAGTTTTAAGGGTTTGGAGCGTAATTTCAAGGAGAGATTTCTCTGAGTAGAGTGTCTGCGTCAGGATCTAACTATGCCCCAGCTTCCAATATTCATGGCTTCCCCCATATTCATGAGGTTGAAATTCAATACCATGAAATAGAGATGGAAATCAATTTATTTGATTGTCATTGATGATATATAGACTCTAAAGTGATGAGACAATCATTTTGTATGTAATATGTATCTATCATATGCTCATATTAATGGAAATTCAATCTTTTCGGGTATATTTCCCAAATCATGACTGGTATTTCATTCTATTTGTTTAGCATATATGGTTTTTTATATAGGCTTTTTTGCTAGAGCCAAAATAGTTGATGGATAAATGGGGTTCTAAATTCGCTGTGTTAACTTGCCAAAGTCTTAAATAGCCACTTCTCAGTGAAAATAATCTTTAAAATGCCGAACCCCATGTTTAGCAACTTAAGGATACAGTGCTGTTGAACCGACTAATAATGACATAACTACTCCAACAGTCTTCTCAGCCTACTTCAAGTATCAAAGTTTACATATGCAGTCTAAATCATTAAAAATCGTATAAGCTTTACTGTTATATCCCTGTTATAAGTTTTTCAGTCAACCACTCTATGTTTGGTTTCAAATTCTATCAGAAACCCATACATGGAAAGCAACAATTTTCCATTATTTTATGGTGGCTGTCTTGTCTTCGCATTGGCTGAAGTCGAATTGCATTGATTGTCATTTTTCCAGCACATTAGTCAAATTTTCACACATTATCAATATCTATGCAAATTCCTACTCCATCATTAGCATATCTAGTTCAAAAACAGAAGATAAGAAGAAGGGTTACCAGGATTAGTTGAAACAGAAGTCCATTGACTTGCCCTGATTCTCCATCCTGAACTTGTTTTTGCCACCAGTTTGTAGTGAGAATTGACGCAAGTAGTATTGAACTTCGAACGTGGGGTGAACAGATCTTTTACAGTCTTCTTTGCTACTTTCCTGGGAATTGACAACTGGGTGTACTGGGTGAGACTGGGAGCCGATAAAACCGCCATCTGCGAAATCTTAATGGCCTCCGACGTTCACGTAACGGGCAATTAAATCATTCCATGTTTGATATATATGGTTGTGCCTGTGACAATTGTATAGATGACTTTTGAATCATGGCCACCAAATCACATAAACGCAAGGTTTCAAGGCTAAATGCATCAAGTTGAGTTATCTTAGTGGAATGTCCGTTTCCTTAAATACATGATTGAACTTAAATTTTCTCTAAGAGCGTGAAAGGTGTGTATTTTCAAATCTATTGTAATATACTTTTGTTTAAATGTGAAGTGCCTAAACATAATTGAACTCAATTTTCTTGCTCTTCGTTTGCAAGATGTATTCAATTTTATTGTAACATTTTTTTAAAAGAAAAATGCTTAATCATAGTCTAAATCAAATTTTCTCTCTAGTTGCCTCGAATGGGGTGTCACCTAGCTCAATATGACAATGCGCCATCCGGTTACCAACATAGCTTCCAAGCTCTTGTCTCCTTGCCCGAGGTTGATCATTTACTTCAACTTTCACCTCTGTGACCTTTCTCTCATGCTCACCATAATGTCATAAGTCTTGTCAATCATTGGCACTGCAAAAACTGGTACAGTAGCGGTGAATGCCATTTTATGGTGTTGTAATGGCAATTTGATGGGTTATGGCCTCTTTTATCTCACCTTGGTTGTCTTCGTGCCCATAATCCCTCTCGTTGGTAGCATTGTTGGAAAACACTCGGCTTCCCTCTGTTATTTTCATGTTTCTGGTTTCTTTTGGCTCCCCTTCTCGTCTTTTCCTCTCCCTCTCTATACCATGCCTCATGAACAAGGAAAACCTCGCAGGGGTTCGAGAACTTTTCGTAGTTCTGTAGGTCGTTGCCAATCTATCTCTCATTCCCCCAGTTTCTCTGATACTTCTCAGCAGACCTCTTCCCCTACGGCAAGCCAACAAGATGAGGAGGTATGGGGCTATGAAATTGTGGAAGAGAAAATTTTGACGATTCATAACCCGGAAAATGTGGAGGTCCCTGCTTCGCCTCTAGCGAAATGTACTTCACTAGAGGTTCCTATTCCTTTGGCTCATAGAAATGATATGGACAACAGCTCGCATGTTCCAAAGGAAAACTCCAGTGGGATACGAGAAGAGAATTATCCCCGTCGGTTCTCTGATGACCAGCTTCAGTTATTTTTTTAACTTCGTAGGGACATCGTGGAACAACATTTTTTTGCCAGGAGATGATGGGTTGCAAGCTAGAAGAGCTCTTTGATTCGCTATCTGGCTAGCAGCCCTGCTAACATTGTCTAGAATGCCGACACGGGTGTGTTTTTGCCCCATCCTGGCCAGTTCCTCCTCGCGACGGTGGCAGTAGCGATCAGTCCGGCGTTTAATTCAACAATGTTGCTATGATTTTTCCTTATTTTTTAATTTTTGTTTCTGTAATGTTTAAGAAGGTTTTAAATCTATGCTTGCTCTGTAGCCACTCTAGCAAAACTAGATATTTTACTTTTGACCCCCAAGGCAGACATTTGAAGATATGTGGGACCTGGTGTTGGACCTAGTTTCCATTTTTGGCAGTCCAGGCACCAGATCAAATGACATGTATTTTGGCACTTAGTTTTATGAAGGTAATATAAGTTTCTAATATGTGTGTGTGTGTGTGTGTGTGTGTGTTAAAATATTGTGTAACTGCGAAGAATATTCTTATCCCCTTTTGTGGATAAAGATAAAATATATTTATTATTGATTAGATCAATCCCCTTTTGTGGATTGATCATGTCGGGCATTGTAATTGACCAAATCCCCTTTTGCGGATTGGTCAAACCCTAATTGTGATAGGCTAAATAAGAAGTCGGCCCCAGAATATATTAAAGGTGGTTATAACCACCCAGAAGAAGAAGTCGGCCCTGCCAGTGAAGAGACACTTCCACACGTGCTAGAATTGTATAAATAAGAGAGGCCAACGCCTCATTTAGACACACACTCAGCTCACTCATCTAGTGCGCAAGTATTGAAGGAAGCTGCAGTTACCAATTGTCGGAAGAAGGAAGAGAGAGAGAGAGAGGTGCATCCTTGGGAGAGGAATTTATGTGTTGTTTGGTTCATTATCTTAGCATTGTATTGGCTATCTATATTAAGGAAGTTTTGCTGGGTTTTCTTCCCCTTGAGGGTTTCCCAGGATAAATGCGTGTGTACTCTTGTGATTGTGTTTCTCTCAGTGATCTTGTCTATGCTATTGTTATCTAGTAAATAGAAAGGTAACCTAATAATAGCTTAAACTTTAACTATATATATATATATATTCTCTAGTTTGAAAGGTGTATGATTTAAATTTTATCTTAATATTTTTTTATCGAAAGAGAATTTGTATTCAAAAAAGGTTGTGTCGAAGCAAATAGCATATTACATCAGGTTGATTTTTTTAACCTTCAACAAGATTTAATAGTTTTTTATTGTTGAGGCTTAAAAGTCCCAATTCAAAATCCACTAGCCTAATTTGTCAGTGATCCAAAAGGTCACATTCCAAAATTTCTTACATGAATATATTCGCATGAATTGCTTGCATAACAATAGACAAAAACAATACATGATTATGCTAGATTGCGGGCCCGACTTCTTGTCACCATCTGTTGGGTTATTGATGGAGATTTCTTCTTCTTTCTTGCTACCATCCAAACTTTTCTTGCATTTGTTGGAGTCCTTGCTATTATGACCTTTTCTAAGTGGTCTTCATCTGATAGTTCTGCTTTTTCTTTTCCTAGTGCCTCGACTTCTTCAGCCTGATTTTCCCAACTTGTTGAAGGTCATGGACTTAAATAACTATGTGTTCCCTACCCTGAATCCAGAGACATTGAGGGGGTATCATATTCCTTTATCACTGATTTTTGTGGTACCACATTTTTATCTTTTGATACTTCCTAGTCCAAATCTAGGGGAACAACTAGGTTGTTGATAAGAGTGGGAGTTTCTTCCAACTTAGATTCGAGAAGTAGCAACTTTATCAACAAGTGTTTTAATGATTTGGAATGAATGTGCTTGAAATGAATTTATAGCATGCTAAAATTCAAAGGATACAAATAATTACTTAAACCATCAACTAACTAGAAGAGATCAATGATTAGCTTAAGTTGCATGAATGTGCACGATGAATTATTGTTGTTGAGCCTAGATGTGCAAAGCAAGGTTAGTTTGTCTCTCAAAGTAGTGCCACGATCTGTTTAAATATGAATGGTGTTGGTTCCAGGTCCAAGGACACTTAACAAAGTTACCAACTTAACGAGAACTCTACAAAGTTCTTGCTTTTTTAAAGGTTGAATTTAGTGGTCATTTTTACCATGTTTCGAAAAGTTGTGCTACTGGTAGCACCTCCCATTTTTTAAGCAGTTTTTTTATATTTTAAATCTTCTTATCTATAATGTATCCATTTTTTTTAAATGCTCATTTTTTCAACTATTTTCAATTTTTTCTAAATCATTTCTTTCAATGGTGTTTTTAATTATTTTTCCATGTTTTTTTCAATGTTAAAAAATAAAAATACAAAATTTGTCATTTTTAATGATACTAAAAATGTTGTATATCATTTGCTTTTTTTAAAATAAGATTTTTTTACATAATTATGTTTCATTAATTAATTTATGGTGCCATACTTTTTAAATATATTATAAAATATTATTTTTAGCACATATTTTACCTTTACTTCAATATATAGCAAATAATTGTAAAATAACATTACTTTTAAACATTCAGCAATATATATATATATATATATATATATATATATATATATATATATATATATATATATATATATATATATATATATA
>ML777564.1:3245770-3268917 GCA_009831015.1 Picea engelmannii | reverse complement strand
TTATTATTATTAACTTCTTTAAAGAGCTTTTTATTTTTTTTCAATATAGTTATATTTTAATGTGATTTAAAAATAAAAATAAAAATAAAATTTTATTAATAAATAAATTTTCAAGTCGATTTTAACTTTTTTAATTTTTGATGGTACCAGTCGCGAGGGCCACGCTTTCAATTAAGCCATAATTTTAACTTTAAAAATAAACATGGTGCGACTAGAAACATTGTTTTTCGATTCGAGGGTAAATTTTACACAATGGTATCGGTTGTCAAGGCTGCGATTTCAAACAAGTCTCAAATTAACCACCCCCCCAAAAAAGGGTGCTATCGATAGCACCACTTTTTGAAACGAGAGTTGATTTTGGTGTTTTTAACCAAAGATATGGGTTTTTTGGACTAGAGTTCTCATTTTGAGGTCACAGTTATTGTTAAGTTGATAACTATGTCACTATACAATAATGCCATGTGGAGGTGCATAAGTCACCACTGTTAAAGGTTATTGTTATGAATTAAACAGACATATTGTAAATGTTATAGATTTGTCTTCGAATTATTTTGATTTTAGAGCATTCACAAAATAGTCTGGAAGCTCAACATCTCATCACCATGGGAACAAGAAAATGTTAGAGGTGTTATTGCTCAAATGGAAAGTATCCATGAGATTCATTATATCATTTTCTCACCATAAATTGAGAGTGTTATTGTTATCATCATTTCACCATGAGAAGACCATGAGCCAAATATCACATTTTTGTCGAGTGTACTGTTGAAACTTGCAAAAACAAATTGAGAACAACAATCTTATTATTCATAGTATCATTCAATTAAAATATCAATCCAACATATTCTTAGAATGTGAGGTTATGTCATGCAATGAAAGATCAATTCCATTTCAAAGCAATGAATATTTCAGTACTTACGTTTTTCTTTCACTATGTCATAAAACAAGGATAAAATATGAGCACATTTTTTTTTTTAACAGAAACGGTTAATGGAGCTTTGTATTAATAACAATGGACATGCCACTGGGGTTCGATACATCAATAGAGATTGCTTGTAAACTGGAAAACATATGCCTAAAGATCCTAACTCAGTACTAATTCGCGGACACAAAGATTATTTCAGCGAGCCTGAACGGCTTCGCGTCATTACATCACTTCTAGGTTGGAAGTTTTTTTTATTTTTTGACACCGTTTGCCATTCATTTCTCTGGTCCGTGGATTGACTTTCCGTCGGGCGTAAAGGGTCTTCCTTTTCAGCTAAGTCTGCCCAGCTTGCGGTCAGGGGTTCTTGTTGGGTGGGTGACTTGGGAGTATCTTCTGCTTCCCCCTTAGCAGGGGATTTAATTTCGGCTTCAACTTCTGCTTCCCCCTTAGCAGGGGATTTGATTTCAGCTTCATCTTCAGCTTCTTCTTCCGCTTCCAAGGTCTTGCTTTCAGAACGTGGTTCCTTTGATGCCTTCGTCCACCAGGTGGGCTTGGACAACCTTTTTTTTCTGGGTGGTTTCCCACAGTTACGGGCTAAGTGCCCTGTTTCGAAGCAGTTCCTACACCTTAAACTGAGATTCTCATAGTCGAGTTTTTGGGTCCTTGAGTAGTCCTTGCCTTGGAGAATAATTTCAGCAGGGAAACCTTTGGAGAAATCCATTTCAGCATATATTCGGGCGAAGGTGGAGCGGGCTGGCTTGGAGTCCGAACTTCTGCAGAGGAACTTGTCGAGGCCATTGCCAATAGATTGAAGAGAATCATCCCCCCAAAAATGCAGGGGAAAATAAGGAAGTCTCACCCAGACTGGGCCTGAAGAGATACGATCCATGGAGGGGTCGAAGGCAGGGGTCCAAAGTTGCATGGACAGGCCTGCTCTGCCCTAGAACCACGACCCAGAGTTAAACACCTTGTCTTTGTCGCTTGTAGAATCGAAAACTACCACAAAAAACCCTTTTGCATAGGGGCAGGTAATGACTTCTCCATCTACGAACGGGTACCATTCGGAGGAGAACCAGGAGAGTAGATCTGGAAGAGAGGGCCAAAACCCGTTAAACCTGCAAACTAGAGCATGCCTGATGTAATGGTGAGCATGAGTTAAGGCTTCCCGCGACACTGGAATGGAAACTGTCGGAGCTTCCGGGACTAATGCATGCAGCCCAAAGGGGCGACCTTGACGAGAAGCAGCCTCTGGTGTCGATGCATGCAGGCCGGAGAGAGACCCTTGGCGTGAAGCCACCTCTTTAAAGGAGAGGGCCAACACCAGAGGGGGAAAGTCTGAGGTTGTTGCCGACGGAGCACCAGGGGAAGTACCTGCAAGAGAGGTCGGCCCGAACGTGGAGGTTGCGACCGAGGGAGGGAGGCTCGCAGCCATTGCCACGACTTTACTAGGAGAAGCACCACCATGGGCTGGAGATGAGGGGGCCGCCATTGGAGCTTCTGCATCTGCTGCGAAGGAGGGCAGAGGGGGGCAGGAGGCACCAGACCGGCGGCCTGCGGGAGAGGCGGAAGCTCAACGCTAGGAATCTTATAAAATATGACCACATTTAACAATATCCAAACACCTTTTTAACGAGGTGGCATAGTTGTAGCCTTATTATTTCTTTTTTTTTTTCATTTTTCGCTCTTCGCCTCTACCCTTTTTGGCTTTATTTGACTTAGGCTTACATTATTTTTCCATTTTTCTTTGGCTAGACCTTGCTAGATGACATTTGATAAGTCAAGCATGAATAGGGGATTATTTTTTTAAGAAGGAGATGGAAGTGAGAGGGAAAAAAGTGTGAAGGTTTTATGTATGATTAGGATATGGACATGTTACACCCACTTGATCACTGGGAGTATGACTTGACTCAAGACCCATCACATATTTAAAGGAAAATCATGTCCCCAATGATAAAACAAGAAGTTATAGAATCGTTTTTGAATGACCAACAAATGCATGAGGAGAAACACATAGCATATGAACTATTACATTTTAAACCAAAGTAGCACGACCATGTCTATTGAAAGCATAATATACCAAGTGCATTTGTCGTCTGAGGTATGAGGTTGGATAAAATCATTATACCATGATTCAGGTGGCTGAGTGATGAAGGTCAAATCATCATGCAAATAAGGGAGAAAAAGGATATAATATGCATCTGAATGGCATGATCAACTGATCTCATCCGATCTATAACATGCCCCACCCCCCCCCCCTCAATTGATTGGGTGGATCTGGGATTGTTACCCTTGAAGGGAAACATCTGGCTCCTTCTGGGGGACATGCACTCTTAGTATAAGAGTGTATGAGAACTCTAGAATGTAAGGTACCAGATCTTATTATGCATAGCAAAACATAATTGTTATAACAATTATCAACAAAAAGAGAAAAATATAGAGCACAGTGACACAATTGATTCTAGAAATGATACCTTTATTATATCGATAGCCAAGTTCACTTCTCTCTTTGAGGGGGCAACCTCCAATAGAGCAAATCTCAAGTATAAAATGATTCTCAAGACAAAAAAAATTGTGCTTTATACTCCTATTTATACTAATTCAATATTCTAGAGAACATTATAGAGGAAGATCTTTCTAGAAGCAGAACCTTCTATTAAGTCTTGTTACATTATATGTGTTCACATTATTACATAGGCCTTTTTTTTTAAATTAAAATTTGTATTTCCTTTAAAAACTGGAAAACTTACATATCCCGAGGAACCTAGAGGTCAGCCTGCCAAAAAGAGGAAACCAGTGTCGGCTCCAGGATCCTGAAAAAGTATACTAAACTTTCTTTGTAGATATATCTATGCTGAGAAAAATAAAACTGCATATACATAAAGGGATCAAAAGTCTCTTAAAAGTTGTCCTAGAGAACTGAGCAAAGCTTAACCTATAACAAAAACTTAATAGGTCATGCACCAGGAGTGTCGATGCTCTCTTTGTCATGAGTGGGTCGATTCCATACATGAGTGAGAGTGAAGGGTTAACAATAAAATGAAAATTTGTTGGAAGTCGGTATGTCTGATAGTGCCTCAAATAGTAGATCCAACCAACGATCTATGCATTCCTAGTGAAACATTTGATCTAATGTATCTCTATGGATGTCCATGATCAAATTGAGATGTTCCTGTAAGAGATTAGGTAGGGTGGAATTTGGGACGTCCTCCTAGGCAGGAATGATATCTTGAAGTGGAATGGGCGGAGGTATCTCCTCAATAATGGGAAAGCCCCAATGGCCTTCTGGTGGGTTGGTTGGATAAGTTGGGCCCGATACCTATGTATGTGCTGCTAAATGTTTTAGCGTCCTATTTGGCATCAAAATAGTTGTGGATGAGCCCTCTGCATTCCCGGGAAAAGGAACCGAAAAAGATTTCTCAATGAATGGACATCCCCAATTTTCCTCTTCCATGCTGGTATCCAAACCCAACATCTCATCAAGATGGGTATCCTGAGGAGGAGACTGGTGTGGCTCATTTTCAGGGACACCAACATTTTTACTTCGATCGACAAGGTAATGGAGATAGTTTGGGCCTCTACAAGAGAGACCACGCTCATGAGGCATGATTCCAGTGCTGAGGGCATGGGGTTGTAGGTGGGGAAAATGAAACTAGAGTTGATCATGTCTAGATTTCCCCATAGGAGAAGCCAAACGCACCAAAAAAACCCGAAAGTGAAACATGACGAGAAAACCAAAAAGGTGTATAGAAATAATCGTGTTCCAACGCATTAAGGGAGTTGTTACAACAGAGGTGACATCATCCTCTGTGGTACACTTCCTCATTAAGATCAGCGACATCCTAAACCAGTGAACCTAAATTCGCATGGGGTGAGAACTCCCATCAACAAAGCCCTGCATTTAATACATCATCGCAAAGGGAAGCCAAGAGGAGAGGCAACAAGCAAGGGCTGGCTTTATGTGCATGGTCATACACGTGGTACCCCATCTAGGGATATTATTACATAGGCCTTATTTACTAATGTTAGCCTTTATTACATAAAAAAACATATTATTCTATCTAATTTAGGGGTTAGAGAGGTTAGGACCCTAACATGCCCCCCCCTTGAAAAAAAAGGCCTTGTCAGATGTGGAAATGGTTGAAGAATGGCAACCAACTGTCATGTGGCATCCTCTAGTTGTGTATCCTTCCACTGAACTAAAACTTCTTCAATTGTGCGTTGACGAAGACGATACTCACGACAGTCCAAGACTGTTTGGGGATACAACCAAATGGATCCTTCTTCATCCAATTCAGGGAGATTAGTTTGAATATGGCACTTGGTTCCAATCACTTTCTTCAAGTAAGAAACCTAAAAAATAGAATGGATCTTGGAGTAAATAGGGAGAGATAAATTGTAGGCCACAGGCCCCACGTGCTTGAGAATTATATAAGGGCCATAAAACTTGGAAGCAAGTTTCTGACAATGATCTGCTTTTAGGGATGTTTTCTTATAAGGTTGTAGATGAAGAAAGACTTGGTCCTGTCCAACAAATTGGTGTTGTAAACGACCTTGATCAACTTGTTTCTTCATGCGATTATGATCCATGACCAATTATCTTTGAGGGTATGGATAATGGAAATTCAGATTGTAAGGGTGTTGTATATGTCCTAGACCTTGGAGACACTGGGCAGGTAGGAGAATACAGAAGGTGGTTTTTGATCGTAGACTGCTTCAAAGGGAGACATGAGAGTGGCAACATGGTAAGATGTGTTGTACCACCATTTAGCTAGTGGTAACCACTGAGCCCGTTGATTTTGTCTATTGGACGTGAAACACCTCAAATATGTTTCCAATAACTTGTTGACAACTTCAGTTTGACCACCAGTTTGGGGATGGTAGGTCATGTTGAGATGCAATTAGGTTCCCTAGAGCTTGAACAATTCTTACCAAAATTTCTTGGTGAAGGTGGGATCATGGTTGGAGACAATAGAGTGGGGTAAAGAATGAGGTTTGAATATATTATCCATGAAAATTTGATCCACGGTGGATGTTGTGAATGGGTATTGGAGGGCACAAAAATGAGCATATTTGAAAAGGTGATAAACTATAACCATGATGATTGATTTATTTCCAGATTTGGGTAATCTGACAATGAAGTCCATAGAAATATCCCTCCATATAGTAGTTGGAATACAAAGAGGTTGGAGTGTGCATGTAATTTTTATTGTTTCACCCTAATTTCATTGATGAGTATCACATTCAACCACAAAAGTGTGGATGTCCCGTTTCATGCCTTCCTAGAAAAAAGAATGATTAATACATTCATATGTTTTTTGAAAACCTTAATGCCCAATTGTTGGTGAAGCATGAATTTTGAAGATCACAGTGGATTAAAGGTGAGACTGTTTTCTTAAATACAAGTGGCCTTTAGAGTGAATCTCCTCATTGTGCCAAGAGTATCCTAAAGATGCATGAGGATCTTGTTGCAATTGTTGGATTAGGAGAGATAGTTTGGGATCTTGGAACCATTCTTGGTGAACTACCTTTAACCAATCTGATACAATGAAGGAGAGTGAGAAGAGGAACGATTATTCTTCATATTTCCATGAAAGGGCATCAACAACCACATTTTATTTCCTTTCTTGTAAATGATATCATAATCATAGCCAAACATTTTGGTCAACCACTTTGGTTGCTTCAAGGATGAAATTATTTTCTCCAAGAAATATTTGAGGCTATGATGATCCATTTTAATTTGGGATGCCAAAGATCCACTACATGTAGAATAGCCAACATTTCCTTTTCATAGGTATGTTTTCCCAAGTGTCTCTCAAATAGTTGTTTGCTAGTGAAAGCCAAAGGTCTGCCATCTTGCACGAGGACTACCCCAATTCCTTTCCCAGAAGCATCACATTTCATAACAAAAGTCTTGGTGAATTCGAGTAGTTCCAGAACTGGAGTCCTGCACATAGCCTCTTTCAAGGCTTGGAAGGATTGATCAACTACCGAAATATAACTGAAAGCATTCCTTTTAAGGAGAGTAATGAGGGGAATTTCAATTTTTCCATAATTATGAACACACTTGCAATAATATCCTATTAAATCTAGGAAACCTCTAAAAAAATTAACAGTTTTAGAATGGGACCAATCCTTCATAACTACTATTTTCTTAGGATCCACACATACACCATCCTTATCGACAATATGGCCTAGGTACTCTACTTCAGGAGCTCCAAAAGCACATTTAGGTTGTTTGATAAAGAGTTTGTACTAAGACAATATGTGTAAGACTTGATCCACATGGGCTAGATGGGCTTGCCAACTTTTACTATATATGAGGATATCCTTAAAAAAAACAAGACAAAATGACAGAGGAAAGGGTAGAAGACATGATTCATGAGACTTTGAAAAGTTGAAGGTGCGTTACATAGGCCGAAGGGCATGACAAAAAACTCATAATGGACCTCATAAGTTTGAAAGGAATTTTTGGGAATATCAGCCTCTTTCATATGTATCTGGTGGTAGCCAGAACATAGATCAAGTTTGGTAAAGAACTAAGCACCCCTCAGTTCATCCCAAAGGTCATCAATGATAGGAATGGGGAATTTATCTTTGATGGTAATTTTGTTCAGGGTTTAAAAATCATGGCACATGCACCATGTGCCTTCTTTCTTTACTAGCATAATGATAGGAGAAGCATATGGGTTGGTAATAGGATGGATGACACCCGCCACTAGAAATTCCTGAACAATTTTCTCAATTTCATTTTTTTGGAAAATGGGTGACAATAAGGGAGAACATTGGGAGGAAGACTGTCAAAGACAATGGGAATGGAATGGTCATGGACACCACGGAAAGGTTGAAGTCCTTGAGGATTGTCAAAAACAGATTGGTGTTTGGAGAGGAGAAATTGTATGTCGGGATGAAAAGTAGGTGAGGGGGTCTTAACTACTTAAATGGTGTGGATTTTTGCAATAATTCCATAATGACCTTTTTTGAGTAGTTTCTCCATTATGTGGGAACTCATGATCATGGGGGAGACTATAGTGATTCCTTTGAATTGATATTGTTGTCCATCCTATTGGAATTTCATGGTTAATTCCTTGAAATCCATGGTGATGGGGCCTAATGTGTGTAACAATTCAACATGTAGAACATTGTGGCAAATGCCCATGTCAATAGCAAACATATGTTATTTCAAGTGATAATGACCAATTTGCAGATGCACATTTTCATAATGCCCCCCACATTTCATAGAACCACCATTAGCAATCATGATTTGAAAATTGTTGACTGCACAAATATAACACATGGTCTCTTGGGAAATGCAACGATGAATAAAATTATGGGTGTTGCCATTGTTGACTAGGGTAATGACTTTCTTATGCTTGATACAACCAATTAACTTAAGGGTTTGGGGAGAAAAGATACTAGTGAGGGCATTTAGTGAGATAAGTGATTCAACTTCTCGTAGATCAGAGGACGAGGTATGATCATTTGCTTGGGGTAGATCTTTGGAATGGGAAACATCAAAATCCTCTTTAGAAACATCCTCAAAAATGGAAATAAAAATATTTTTCTCCTTACACTTGTGCCCCACAAAATATTTTTCATCACAATTATAGCAAAGACCCTTAAGTTGGCGTTCAACCATTTCTACCCTGGTTAATTTGTGGATATTAAGACGAGTGGAAGGAGGGGTGGGATTTATGGGTTGGGAGCAAGGAATAAATGATGGTTTTATGTTTTGGGAAGAGACTACTTGTTGTGCTTCCTTGGCACGACGAATAGCTTCAAGTCAATTCTGGGGGGAGTCATTAGGAAATGGGCTCGGATGTCATCCTTTAGGCCAGTAATAAAGCATTTAAGGAAGAAGGTGTTAGACATGTTATTCGTTTGGAAAGCCAATTTCTCAAAAGTGACGATATATTCTTCCACTATACCAGACTATTTAAGCTTGGTCAAATGACCCAAATGATATGTTTAGTGTCAAAGCGTTCATAAAGGTCTGCAACAAATTGGGTCAAAACAATATACCCATAGCATGAATTTTTACGCCATATACACCATTTCCAGTGTTTAGGATCCAAATAAAGGACACCGATATGGATTTTGGTCAAATCAATAGTAATTCCATGCAAGGAGAATATTCCTTTTGAGTGACCCAACCCATGTGATTTGAGTCATCAAATATATTTACCTCAACTTTCAGAAGATGCAGTTCATGACGAAGGGGGTTGGAATTAAAGGCCATGGAATTGGAGGATTCAATGCCTTCTAGGTATGAAGTTTTTTCAAAGGAGGTAGGGCCCCAGAATTGACTCATTTAGTTTTTCATCTCTTCAGAAAAGGTTGTCAAGTTGTTTTTCACCTCTTCAAAGGAGTCAACTTTGGAATTCAGGGATACAAATTTGGAATTGATGGTAGCAATATTGGAATTGATGTTCTTAATGTTAGTCTTGTTCTGGGTGTTGTCATTGGCCAAGGCAAGGATGCGGTTGTCAACTTCTTGATTATGGGTGTGGCCCATTTGGGAGGTAAGCAAGGAAGAATTAGGTTGGTGGGTCTGCACAGAAAGGGGTTATGGGTGAGGGATACCACTACGATCAATGCGAAGAGAGGAATCCAATGGAATAGGTCCCAAACAAGGGTGTTGGGAAGGGTGGGTGGGTCCACAAAAAAAAGAGAGAAGGATTATAAGTGATGGGTACCACTATGATCATTGCAAGGAGAGGAATCCAGTGGGATATGTCCCAAATAAGGGTGTTGACGAGACTACTATACTCATTTTTTTTACTCCGATGGAGTTATACTCCAGTCTGAATAATAATGCAGTGACAAAATGCCCATATTTTTAATAGTTAAAATTGTGTCGTAATTACACAACCTGGATGTATGAGGTAGGGTTGCGCTGCAAAATTTCCCTCTTGTTTTTGTTCTATTCTATTCTGATAGCAAGGGTTATACTTTTGAGGGTTTCTACGAACAAGGGTTTTCCCTATGCTATATCTCTATGATATATCGATGGGGTCCAACAATAGTACTCGACCCAATATATCAGGGCTCTAACTAAGGAGACTCGATCGTACCCTTAGTTGTACTATCCAATTACCCATATACGTGAAAGTAGTATTCCTGAGTGTTTTTCTTGGTGTTGTTATCACACAACTGTAGGTTGGGAAAATCCCGACCCAATCCATGAGACAACGATAACTGTGGGAGAGTCTATCCACTGTCACCTTAGATAAACCCTCCCCTCACTTTAGTGAACGATAAATCCAACACAAGGGGGGAATCTCGAGTGACCCTAGAGGTGGAAAGTGAGGTTATGGAAGTGGAGCCCCTATAGGTCAAGTTAATAAGTGAAGAATGGCATGGTAACGAGTTTCGAAGATGGTCTATGGTTTCCAAGTGCTTGAGTACCTGTGGAAGAGGATTGTACCTGCCTGAGACACAAGAAGAAACACGTATATAAGCTCAAAGTTAAGTGGACAAGCAAGTTAATCTTTTTGTCCCTAATTACAGAACTAAACAAGAATATATATCAGCAAGGAAAACAACTAATTATTGCATATTTAACAACTTAAAGCATCAAAGATTTGTTTGGAAGTGAAGCATAAAACATGTAGATTGTTTCCAACACTTTAGCACAATCTTTAGTGGTATTAGAGGGTTGTTATATGACGTTTTCAGAATAAGTTTGTAATATCCAAGTGGTCTACAACAACAAGTTTTAACCATGAAAACAAGCAAGTAATCCGACAAAAAATTCACTAATTAGCAGTAGAATGATAATGATGGTTTACCAACATATTTCCATGGTTAAATTGCAAGTTAGTATCAAAATAAAAGATGATTTGCAACAGCCCTAATGGCTGTAGGTTTTAATTAGCTATAGCTCAAGATCCACTTAACCAATCTAGACACCCTAGAGGCTTTGACAAGCTTAAAGCATATAGAAAATATCCCAACTTAAACAATTTCAATATCTCATGATTCTACGTATCTCAATGCAATGATTTTGTTTCTCCAATGCAAGAGATTAGTTCCTTTAACTATTGGGTTATGGAGTCCTTAAAATGAAAGAGCTAAGTTTTTCTACTTCCTTGGGGGTGTAAACCCTTTTTACTCCCCAAGGAAAGCAAAACTAGCTAGGAAAAACCTAGGAGGGTGTAACCCTTTACTTCTTCTAGTATTCCTTTATGAAAGAAATTATTCCAAAACAATTATGATGGACTTAGTGGGGTTGTATGCAATTATACTCCCCAAAATCTTAGAAAATTAACCTTGTAACCAAGAAAAGAAGCAATAACAAGAGAGATTCCTTACCTAGTCCAATCATTAACAAGATAAACTCCTTTTAACCAAGAAAAATCCACCATAAAAGCAAGAAATAGGCTCCAAGAAATATAGTGCCTTACTTCTTCATCCAATAGAAAAAGCAAATCATCACAAGAGATAATAACAATAGATATAGATAAAATTTCCCAAGTAGGGTGAAAATTTTAGCCAAGTAGTCTTCTCACAATGGGAGAGCTATGATGAAAGTGAAATGAAGTGATTCTTATTTAAACGAATCCCCCTAAAAGTGTTTGTCCACTTAACTTTAGGGTAAACCAAAAAATAAGGGGTCAACAACCCTTACTTTTCCCTTTTACAATATTAAAATCCCATTTAACCCTAAAAATGCACATAAGAAGCCCTAAAGATGGTGTCAACCCTCTCTAGGGTGACACTTTGACCTTCTTAGGTGGAGGTTGAGCTTGAATATGGATCGTTGGGCCTCTAATGGCTCCTCCCTTATGCATTAGGATCATTGTCATGCAAAGGGTTCTCTTCCTCCAAAAATACCAAGTGTCCATCTCCACCACCAAACCCTATCCCTAGGGTGATGTCAATCCCTCCAAGTGTGACATTTTTACCTCAAGAAACAAAACGTTGGGCCAGTAGGGGCTAGGTGAGGTCGTCCAAGGTGCCTCTCAAGCCTCCAAAGGCTATCATCATCGTCTATTTGTGCGGGTCATGGTATCCATCATGTGGGCTTCATGCTCCAAGGAAGCCTAAGCTAGGCTTGTTCTTCCAAAACTGTCCACCAACTAGGTCTCACAAAGACAATGAATACGCGGTCCAAGGATCTAAAGTCAAATGCATCATGATAAGTAAATCAAATCAATAAAAGAGCCACCTAAGTATGTGCATCAAAAACCACCTAATCAAACTAAACAAGCGCTCAAAGACCCTATGCAATTTTCCAAGTTTAGGTATGGGAGGGTTCACAAAGAGACCTATTGGGTGAATCATCCCCTAAGTCAAGGAGTGTTTCCCAGGTGGACCCCCCACAAATCCATGTGTATAATATGAAGTGGACGACGCAAGACTTTTGGGCATGGGGTTCATGACATACAAGGGATCGTAATGTCTCATTTATGGGTGCCTTTGTAGAGGGTGTGTTGAAACTTCATTATCAATGGACCTTTTTCCAAGCCCATTTATTGCCTTTTGTTCTTTTAATATGTCTCCAGGTTGAAGACAAGGTGGGGCTTCTACCTAAGCATGAAAAACAATTCCCATCTTGACTCTACCCTGGTCACATTATGCTTCCCCGAGTTGAAGACAATGTGTGGGACTTCTACCTAAGCATGAAAAACATTGCCCACACACGCTTTGCCTTGGTTGAAATTTTGTATATATTATTTTTTTTTATGGGTCCCATCAGTTTTGTATGAGAGACATTTCATTGTCCTCAGGATCCCCGAGCGAGCATCTAGAAGGTTTATGATTGGAATTTATCTTTTTCCATCTACAAGCCTTTGGGCCTTTATCCCCTTCTTCCCATGAAATGAGGGGCAATCCCTTCTTGGGTCAATACACCTGAAAATCCCAAAAGACGAGGAGATGAGGGGATGAAGTGTGGAAAGTGGCAAGTATGATTGGGAATGGCACAATGAACTGTCAAGGGGACATCCCAGTAGAAAACCCATCTCTAAGGGTGGCCACTTACTAGGGTGCAATGTCAACCACTAAGGTGAAATAGGGAAAAGAGCATAACTTCCGAGCAAACGTTATATAATCAAAAAAAAATTTAAATGCAACAAACTCAAATGCCTCAAATATTGAAATGACTAATACCTGGCTTGTACCTCATGGAGAAATATCCAATGTCTTTCGGAAGCAATCTGATGTGGTGGATACCCTCATGATGAACTTGAGATATGTTGTGGTGAGGTGGGGCCTCTATCTGTGCAAGTGGATGTTGTCAGCCGTATGCCTCTCAATACTCCATGTCTACAACCTGAGGGATCTCCTTAGTTATCCCTATGAAATGGGGATAACATCTGGCTCCTACTTGGGGACATGTACTCATCGTAGAGTGCATGAGAATCACAACATCTCCTGGTGGACCTGTGCCTACACTGAAACATACAAACATAAAATCTAGGGTGGTTATTTCACCCTTCGTCCATATAATCAAAATCAAATCTCAAAAATATCAACTAATCTAAAAAAGACAATTTTGCATTTTTCATATAATATGATAAAAGAGAAGCATGTAAATAAAAAAATGAAAGTAGAGAAAAATGAAATGCAACTGAAATACCATGAGCAATCAAGATGCAGATGCAAGAAATCAAGATTGCATACCTACTTTCCTGGGGCCCATGGCCCATGGTGATCAAATGTTGTGGATGTCAGGTGAAATCATACACCCAGTGCAACCAACTAATCCTCTCATCAAGGTGTCTCCCCCTGTGCTTAATTATGTAATACAACAAATATAAGTCAAGCACATAATAACCATGATCATAAATAAACATATAATCAATCATGAAATGAAACTCATGGAGATGGGCGGGAGGGAGGAAATTTTGCTGGAAAAAGTAACCATAAGCGTGATCATCTTGGAAATATTGCCTGAAAGAATAACCACAAGCTCGATCCATCCATCTCTGAAGAGGGATACTATATATAGATGATGGCTCATCCATATGACTGAAATTGACCATATTTTTGTCTTCGTGTGTAGGGAGAACATAAGTCAGGGCACCTTCAAGTAGATCTCCAACATGATGCATTTCATGGAAGTCTTCTTCCTCATTGAAACTATATTTCTGTGCAATCATGGCACATAAGGAATTTACTCTATGACACATTTCAATGAGATCTAGTGTCAACAAATCAATATGAATTTATTCAATGATTTCTCCAATTGCAAGGGCTTGTTCTTCATCTTCGCTTAACATGTCACCACTCCTTGAATGTTGACAGGAGATAAGGGATCCCAAGAAAACCTAACGAATTTCCAAACAAGATGAAATGGGGTAAGGAACAACCTTAGGTCTAGATAAAAACTCCTATCACGGACTTAGAAAATGTTGCTTCTTTATCTGCAAATCCCTGCCAAAAGTCTCAATATGAAAATACTTTTGTTTGGTAGCATGAGCCTCGAACTGCTATGGGCTGGCCATGACCTGATGTCCACCAAAATCTGAGCACAAGGGTGGTTGGAAATCTCCGTAGAACAAATATGAGTCACCGAAAGGATATTCATCACAACTCTCAAGGGATGGCTGAGAGTAGTCATAAGTATGGGACAATAAGTCATCCTCGGATACATGAGACTAACTAGGCCACCAAATGGTTGTATCGTCCCAATATGAAAACCAACTCATTGAAGGTGACAACTAATAATTCTTTATTGGAGAGATACCCTCAATATCGTAGATAGGGTCCTTATAAAAAATGACATGACCTAGATCCCATCCACATCTCCCAATGTGAATTAAATCATCAATATGATCGTCAACTATATCTGGAGGATTTTCCATGAATTCAACTGCATCATCGGAGTTGATTACCTCTTCACGAGACTGGACAAATTCTTCTTCTTCAAAAGGGAAAGTAAATATCAATGTTTCGTCTAGGCCTTCTGCAAGAGAAGCTTCATCGATATCTTCTTGACAACTTATTCCATAGATTTCTTCTTCTATTACTTCTTCATTTCAAAAATCACGGAATAAAGTATCATCAAAGTTTTCAAAAGGATTATAACTTTCCATGTTCTCCTTTTGATTTACAAGAGGAACAAAATACTGGATGTCTTCATCAAAGGGTAGGGAAAACACAAGTGCTTCATCTTCACCGAGATCTTCTTCTTCTTGGTAGCTTTCGTTGTGGACCTACTCTCTGAGAATTTTTTTATCTTGATATTCAATGAGTCTCCAGACTTCTTCAGGCATCAAGAATGATCGATCCTGAGTTGGAAATCCCTCTTGGTAATTGTGTTTCTTTATCACAACGTCACACAATGACTTTACTTTGAAATATGCAATGGCAACCTCCCATGCCATGTTTAGGGTAGGATTCCTCTCATAATTTTGAAGGATAACATTGTATTCTTCTTTTCTTTGCACATAAAACCTGACCAAGAAGTCCTTATTATGACAATGCTCAAGTAATTGTTCACAGAACTCATTGTCTTCCTTGAGGCACTCAAAAATTTACTCATTACTATCATCCTTTTTTTCTATAATATTTTTCTTGTTGGAATTTAGATGGAGGGTCTCCTTCAAATCTACGATAAGGCCATAGGGAATATTTTCACATAGAAAGGCATCCTCGAGATCCTGAATAGTATCTTCAAAATTATGAGTTCTAGGGCCCCAATGCTTAAGAAATTCTCAGAAAAGGGTCGTTGGAGAAGATATACCTTTGGGCTTACAAGAATTTCTGAGCCATTCTCTCTGGTTCTCTTCAAGTGACAATAGGAACAACCTTATTATTACATCATCATGATCACAATCTAAGTTTAAGATAATCTGGGTGAACATGACAATGTGTGCAATGGCCAAGGAAGGATCACCATCAAACTTTGGGATGGATTCAAACCAATCCGTCATGCATTTTTTTGGATACCAATAAACATCCTTGATATACATGGCCTTGTATGCCTCATGGAAGCACCACAGAGGCATACTTCCATCACTTAGGACAATACCTCAATGGAGTCGCTAGATTAGATCAAGTCTCATCAAAGGAAAGAAAGGGAAAAGGGAACTTCCCTCAGGTGGAGTTGCCAGACAAGCTAAAGGGAAAAGGATTTGGGGATATCTCGCCAAAATGACATGAGGGTTTGGAAGAGGATTCAAAATCATCTCCGGAAACAATGCCAAAATGTTATCGCACAAACTGTAGGTTGGGAAAATCCCGACCCAATCCATGAGATGTCGATAATTGTGGGAGAGTCTACCCACTGTCACCTTAGATAAACTCTACCCTCGCTTTAGTGAAGGATAAATCCAACACAATGGGGGAATATCGGGTGACCCTAGGGGGAAATGAGGTGGAAAGTGGGGTTATGGAAGTGGAGCCCCTATAGGTCAAGTTACTAAGTGAAGAATGGCTTGGTAACGAGTTTTAGAGATGATCTATGGTTTCCAAGTGCTTGGGTACATGTGAAAGAGAATTGTACTTGCCCGAGACACAAGAAGAAACATGTATACAAGATCAAAGTTAAGTGGAAAAAAAATTAAGCTTTATGTCCCAAATTAAAGCAGTAAACAAGAATATATATCAGCAAGGAAAACAACTAATTACTGCAGATTCAACCACTTAAAGCATCAAAGATTTGTTTGGAAGTGAAGCATAAAACATGTAGATTGTTTCCAACACTTTAGCACAATATTTAGTGGTATTAGAGGGTTGTTATATGATGTTTTCAGAGTAAGTTTGTAACATCCAAGTGGTTTTAGAAACGTTTTTCTACAACAACAAGTTTTAACCACGAAAACAAACAAGTAATCCGACAAAAAAATCACTAATTAGCAGTAGAATGATAATGATGGTTTACTAGCATATTTCCACAGTTAAATTGTAAGTTAGAATCAAAATAGAAGATTATTTGCTGCAGCCCTAATGGATGTATCTTTTAATTAGCTATAGATCAACACCCATTGAACCAATCTAGACGCCCTAGAGGCTTTGACAAGCTTAAAGCATATAAAAAAGATCCAAGCTTAAACAATTTTAATATCTCGCGATTCTAGTATGTATCTCAATGCAATGATTTTATTTCTCCAATTCAGGAGATCAATTCCTTTAACTATTGGGTTATGGAGTCCTTAAAATGAAAGAGCTAAGTTGTGCTACTTCCTTGGAGGTGTAAACCCTTTTACTCCCCAAGGCAAGCAAATCTAGCTAGGAAAAACCTAGGAGGGTGTAACCCTTTACTTCTCCTAGTATTCCTTTGTGCAACAAATGATTCCAAGACAATTATGATGGGCTTAGTGGAGTTTTATGCACTTATACTCCCCAAAATCTTAGCAAATTAACCTTGTAACCAAGAAAATAAGCAACAACAAGAGAGATTCCTTACCTAGTCCAAGCATTAACAAGATAAACTCCTTTTAACCAAGAAAAGTCCACCATAAAAGCAAGAAATAGACGCCAATAAAGATAGCTCCTTGTGTATTCATCCAATAGCCAAAGTAAATCATCACAAGAGATAATAACAAGAGAGACAATTAAAATTACCCAAGTAGGGCACAAATTTCAACCAAGTATTCTTCTCACAATGGGAGAGCTATGATGAAAATGAAATGAAATGATTCTTATTTATACAAATCCTCCTAAAAATGTTTGACCACTTAAATTTAGGGTAAACCACAAAATAAGGGGTCAACAACCCTTACTTTTCCCCTTTATAATATTAAAATCCAATTTAACCCTAAAAATGCACATAAGAAGCCCTAAAGATGATGCCAACCCTCTCTAGGGTGACGTTTTGACCTTCTTAGGTGGACATTGAGCTTGGAGATGGATCATTGGGCCTTTAAAGGCTCCCCTCTCTCATGGGTGCTCTTCCTCCAAAAATTCCAAGTGTCCATCTCCACCACCAAACCCTAGCCCTCCAAGTGTGATGTTTTGGCCTCAAGAAGCAAAACGTTGGGCTAGTAGGGGATAAGTGAGGTCCTCCAAGGTGCCTCTCAAACCTCCAAAAGATGTCATCATTGTCCGATTGTGCAGGTCATGGTATCCATCCCGTGGGCTTCATGCCCCAAGGAAGCCTAAGCTAGGTTTGTTCTTCCAAAACTGTCCACCAACTAGGTCCTGCGAAGTCAATGAATATGCCCTCCAAGGATCTCAAGTCAAATGCATCATGATAAGTAAATAAAATCAATAAAAGAGCCACCTAAGTATGTGCATCAAAACCCACCTCATCAAACTAAACAAGTGCTCAAAGACCCTATGCAATTTTCCAAGTTTAGGTATGGGAGGGTTGACAAAGCAACCTATTGGGTGAATCATCCCCTAAGTCAAGGAGTGTTTCCCAAGTGGACCCCCATTGAATCCATGTGTAGAATATGAAGTGGATAGGGAAATAATTTTGGGCATGAGGTTCATGACATGCACGGGATCATAGTGTCTCATTTATGGGTGCCTTTGTAGAGGGTGTGTCGCACCTTCGTTTTCAATGCAACCTTTTTCCAAGCCCATTTATTTCCTTTTGTTCTTTTAAGATGTATCTAGGTTGAAGCCAAGGTGGAGCTTCTACCTAAGCATGAAAAACAATTCCCATATTGACTCTACCCTGGTCACATTATGCTTCCCCAAGTTGAATATAATGCGTGGGAATTCTACCTAAGCATGAAAAACATTGCCCACACATGCTCTACTTTGGTTGGAATTTTGTATCTATTATTTTTTTATGGGTCCCATCAATTTCTTATGAGAGACATTTCATTGTCCTTGGGATCCCTAGGCGAGCATCTATAAAGTCTATGATTCGATTTTATCTTTTTCTAGCTACAAGCATCTAGGCCTTTAGCCCCTTCTTCCCATGAAATGAGGGACAATCCCTTCTTGTGTCAATACACCCGAAAATCCCAAAATATGAGGAGACGAGGGGATGAAGTGTGGAAAGTGGAAAGTATGATTGGGAATGACACGATGACCTATCAAGGTGACCTCCCAGTAGAAAACCCATCCCTAAGGGTGACCACTTACTAGGGCGCATTGTCAACCACCAATGTGAAACAGGGAAAAGAGCATAAATTCCAAGTAGACGTTACATAATCAAAAACAATTTTAAATGAAACAAACTCAAATGCCTCAAATATTGAAATGACACTCACCATAATGCTTGGCTTGTACCTCATGGATAAATATTGAATGTCTTCTGGAAGCAAGCTGATGTGGTGGATACCCTCATGATGAACCTGAGATCTGTGGTGGACTAGGTGAGGAATCTATCTTGTATTGTTTCTTTTCTTGGTTACAAGTTTAATTTGATAGAATTATTGGGGATTATAAGGGCATACAACCCCACTAAGCCCATCATATTTTTCTTGGAATAATTGTTGCATAAGGTTTTACTAGCATAAGTAAAAGGGATTACACCCTCCTAGTACTTCCTTGCTAGTTTTTCTTTCCTTGGGGAGTAAAAGGGCTTACACCCCCAAGGAGATAGCATTGCTAGCTCTTTTTTAATTTCCTCCTTAACCCAATAGTTAAATACATTAATCTTTATTGCATTGGAGAAATAAACCTTTGCATTGGTAAACCTGAAAACACGAGATATTGAGATTGTCTAAATTGGAAATTATTCTATGTGCTTAAGGTATCCTTGAGCTCTTAAGGAATCTTGTTTCTCTTAGAACTTCTTGCTGTTTTTTTAACATTAAAGCTACAGCCACTAGGGCTGCATTAAATACTAAACGAATCTCTAAATAACTCACAATTCAACCATCCAAAGTTGCTAGTATTTTACCCCTACAATCTACTAGTCTCAATGCATTTTTTGGGTGGATTACTTGTGATTTTTGGTGGCTGATTTTTCTGTTGTAACAACTTGTTTGCTACAGCCATAAGGCTGCAATTATATCTCTGCAATACTTCTCTATAATATCCTTAGTTTGATGCTAAAATCTATTGCTTTCATACTTTGGTTATACTAGTGATTGCTAGCTTATCTCTTGCATCATTTACTTGACTTTAGCATCTTGTTTAGTAGCTCTAATAATCATTTCTTTGTTGATATTATATCTATTTTGACTGCTGAAAATAGGGACAAAAAGCTTAACTTGATTTTCCACTTAACATATAGCTTGTATACTTGGTGTTTCTTGTGTCTCGGGCAGATACCATCATCATCTACAGGGACTCAAACTTCTTGGAAACCATTCACCACTACCAAGACTCATTTCCAAGATACTTTCCATTTAGCAGCTTGACCTATAGGGGCATCCATTCATAAGTATCACTTTCCATCTCACTTCCCCCCTATGGTCACCTAGGATTCCCCCCTTGTGTTGGATTTATCCTTCACTAAAGTGAGGGGAGGGTTTATCGGAGGTGACAGTGGGTAAAATATCCCATCTTTATCGCCATCCAGTGGATTGGGTTGGGATTTTCCCAACCTACAGTTTGCATGATAACAAGTGCCACTATAGCAATCAAGTGTTCAATAGGATGATCTATAGTTTGTTTTAGGAGACCTATGGTATTCCCTATATACCCGAGGGTACGTGGGAGTGAATGACCATGCACATGTGTTGTCTAATGCAATACTACTCAAAGGGGTACTAACAGGGGTTACAAAGGTTTCCAACTAAGTGAAACAATGTGTTTCGAGTAACTCATGAAACCATCTATATTTCCTTCATGTATTCCTCCCCAACCATAGTTTCACCCACCGAATGACAAATCATTGTGCTTGATCCAAAATGGAAGGTATTACTGATAGATTTCAAGTTAGTTTAATGTACTTTTTGCATCGGATCGTTAAGAATGCGAAATACATAAACTTGTTATCTTGTTTATGGAATATCAAATGTGACTTTTACTTGATGCTTATTAATGAATAAAGAGATCAACCATTAATATTCATGTTGCAAATGAAGAGAATAGAACAAAACAACAGAAAGAGAAATAGAGACAAGAGGTTGATAACGAAGTTCACCAATCGTTGGCTACGTCTTCGGGCCTGCTTCCAAGTGGAGGACCTCTTTATTGCTCTTTGAAATGCTCAAAGTTTTCTTACAATGCTCTTTTATATTACATTACATGCTTCATGTCTGATATGCAAGACCTCCTTGCTCAGATTCATGCATGCACCATCAAAATCCTCTTAACAACATGAGAAAAATGCCTCTCAAAACATGGGAAAAGGCCAAAATTTACAAACTGCTCCTTCAAAACCCTGCATAAAAAAGTCTCCTACAAGATTCAAAAACCCTGGTTTATATAGATTTTGAGGCTCAGATGAAGAATCTCAACTTTCCTCAAGATATGACCTCTTTTTGGGATCAAATCCCCTTTCAAATGGCCTTAATATCCTCAAAAATCCATTTTCTAGACTAAATATCAGTCATAAATCCCAAAAAATCATTAATATATGGTTTAAAAACCACTTTCCAACAATATATGGGCTAAGCCCCCAATGGACAGGCGTGCCCCCCCAAACAAGGTCACATAACACCATAAAACCATGGGCTGGGGCTTAGCCCCAACCCTTTTTCGTCCACATAGTAATATACTACAATTTAAATAAATTTAAATGCATATTATTTATCAATAGATAGTAGGGCGCATTGGTGTTAGTGCTCTTCTTAAGGCGCTTGGCTTGGTGTGTGGTCTTGGGTTCAAAATCCATTGACCCCCCAACATTTTTAACACTTGCCATTCGACCTTGACTGGGTGCCACATGGCAGCCCATGTCTAGGCCACGTGGCACTTCTTCATTTGCCAGCAAAGTGCCACATGTCAACCTCTGAGTGGATCTACCATCCACATTTGCCCAGTCAACTACTGCCACATTTCACATTGTCATTGGTCCAACTCTGCATCATGAGGTGTTGTTGGTGATGTCATGCTAACGTCAGCATTGACTTTTTTCCAGTCCTTTGACTTTTTAGTTGTTTGAGAAAACGATCAGAGTACGATAACTCTTGTATACAATGTCCATTTGAGAAAGTAAATATACCGATGGAATCAGCGTGACAAGCCGGTCGCAATGGAATTGGTTTCATCCAATTCTGAGAACTTTGATTTTTGAGCATTTTCTGAGCCTGAGGAGCCTCCTGGATCATGCCTCTCCACTTTGGAAGCTTTTGGACCACCAAAAGTCCGCTTTTACTTAGGTAAGAAGTGAGGGTACTGCCTCCCCACTTTGTCCTGTATCATCCATCCTCTCTGTTGGGATAATGATCACAGGACTAATCACAACAAACATGAAAACTGAGATAGCATTTTTTTATCAAAGTAATCATTTCATTTATTGCACAATCATCTATATTATTTGTCACACTTTGCAGCCATACACCACTGAACAACAACAAACTAATCAACAATAATGAGTATGCAAATGAAAATGACAAAACATGCTTCCCCTTTTGAACAGGGACAATAATCAAATTATGCAACTGAACCTCATGCTGTAACCCTAGTGACACTTCATGACTGTTAGAAACATATTGAACCATCTCATATTTAGCATCATGAACTTCATGTTTTGTTACAAACATAAGTGTTAAACTTTTGCTTGCATTTACCATTCTTTTTAACTGCCTTGTAGCTGCAAAAGACCTGTCAGTTTTCATGCGATGAGCACAAACAATGTACACCTTCCCATCTTTCTTGAAGCAATATTTATTTTCCTCCCTGTAGAATATGGCTTTCCTATCATAAAGGTATGGGCTTCCCAATACAATTCCACATATGTCCAGTGGCACTATATCAAGCTCTACTTCATCAACATAATTAGAAGTGATTGCAAACTTGATTTTACATTGCTTGGTTACTTGTAAATTGTTATCACCACATATCCATCCCAATGGATATGGTTTAGGATGTGACTTAGTTTCAAGTCCCAAGTTATTCACAACATCTTCACTGATTAGATTGGCTTGTGATCCACTGTCTACAAGAGTATCAACTTTAACATTATGTGTTATAACCCTTATGTGGAAAAGTTCATTCCTTTTACACTCATCATTTACATCAACTGATCTAGAAGAGCTAGAACTTGCAACAAAATTTATACCTCGGATTCCCTTAGCTACAACCTGTGTCTCATCACCAGAATCTGATCCAAGATCCACTTGAATTGTCGCAGCTGTGGTATTCTTCCTTCCTGGGTTGGCATACTTCTTTGGCTTCAAGTCAGGATGTAAGACCCAACAACGATCTTCATCATGTCCTACTTTCTTGCAATGCTTGCAAGTAGGCTTCTCCTTTCTTGTTGTGG
>ML777564.1:3220635-3245720 GCA_009831015.1 Picea engelmannii | reverse complement strand
GTGCTTAAGATAAGAATGTAAACCACCGATATATTTTAGGAGTGTCTCTTGTGTATATAAAGGAATACCCAAATTTAAAGCTTTCTTACGAAATATCTGAGTATATTCTTGTACACTTTGACCTTTTGATTGCCTTAAACATTGCCAATTCATCATTTCTTGTTGCATGTAAGCTAAAGGGTAAACCTGTTGTTTTAATGCAATAACAAAATCATTCCAGGAAGAGATTGTTTTACCACTTTTCTTAAGATCATCTCTAGTTCTGCTTTCCCATCATATGAGAGTTGTGCCTCCCATTTTGAGACTTGCTAGTTGGATCTTAGTTTCGTCATCAATAATATTTTGTATCCTACAATAGACTTCTAATTGTCTCATCCAATTATCTAGCTTTTATGCATCTAATTCACCATCATAAGTGGGTAATCGAAACTTTACATCTAACTTTAATAATGGCATATCAGAAGAATGATGAGTTTTTTGCTTATCCTTGGAGGAATGTACACTTGCTTCATTATTAGATGATGTGGATGAAGGAGAAGAAGGTTCCAAAGGTCCACCACCTCCAACTCCTCCTTCTGCTCTTACCGAAGATTCACCTTCTTCAACTTTTGGATTCCTTCGCTGACCTCTTTCATGGTAAAGCTCCTCTACCATGGCTTGCATCAATTTAAAGGCCTCAAAGAAATCATCTTCAGATTTGAAGGGACCCAATTTCCGTGGCGAAGACATCTCTTGCTTATGCGGTCGCCTTTGAATCTTTGTGTCAAGAGCCTCAAGTTGGCCTTCTCCTCGCTTGAGTTTTGCTCTCGTGAGAATCCAATGCTTGCAATTCCTGTCAAACCTTCAAAACTAAATGATCTGATACCATAAACTTGATCCAAAAAGGAAGGTATTACTGATAGATTGCAAGTTAGTTTAATGTACTTTTTGCATCGGATCGTTAAGAATGCGAAATACATAAACTTGTTATCTTGTTTGCGGAATATCAAATGTGACTTTTACTTGATGCTTATTAATGAATAAAGAGATTAGCCATTAATATTCATGCTGCAAATGAAGAGAATAGAACAATAAAACAGAAAGATAAATAGAGACAAGAGGTTGATAACGATGTTCACCAATCGTTGGCTACGCCTCCGGGCCCGCTTCCAAGTGGATGAACTCTTTATTGCTCTTTGAAATTCTCAAAGTTCTCTTACAATGCACTTTTTTGTTACATTACATGCTTCATGTCTTCTATGCAAGACCTCCTTGCTCAGATTCATGCATGCACCATCAAAATCCTCTCAACAACATGATAAAAACGCCTTTCAAAACATGAGAAAAGGCCAAAATTTACAAACTGCTCCTTCAAAACCCTGCATCAAAAAGTCTCCTACAAGCTTCAAAAAGCCTGGTTTATATAGATTTTGAGGCTCAGATGAGGAATCTCAACTTCCCTCAAGATTTGGCCTCTTTTTGGGTTCAAATCCCCCTTCAAATGGCCTTAATATCCTCAAAAATCCATTTTCTGGACTAAATATCAGTCAAAAATCCCAAAAAATCATTAATATATGGTTTAAAAACCACTTTCTAGCAATATATGGGCTAAGCCCCCAATGGACGGGCGCGCTCCCCCAAACAGGGTCACATAACACCATAAAACCATGGGCTAGGGCCTTTTTCACCCACATAGTAATATACTACAATTTAAATAAATTTAAATGCATATTATTTAACAAGAGACATGTGGGGCACGTTGGTGTTAGTGATCTCCTTAAGGTGCTTGGCCTGGTGGGTGGTCTTGGGTTCAAAACCCATGGAGCCCCCAACATTTTTAACACTTTCCATTCGACCCTGACTGGGTGCCACGTGGCAGCGCATGTCTGGGCCACGTGGCACTTCTTCATTTGCCAGCAAAGTGCTACATGTCAACCTCTGAGTGGATCTGCCATCCACATCTGCCTAGTCAACTGCTGCCACATGTCACACTGCCATTGGTCAAAGTCTGCATCATGAGGTGTCGTTGGTGATGTCATACTGATGTTAGCATTGAACCTGACTAGGTGCCATGTGGTAGCCCATGTCTGGGCCATGTGGTACTTCTTCATTTGCCAGCAAAGTGCCACATGTCAACCTCTAAGTGGATCTGCCATCCACATCTGCCTAGTCAACTTCTACCACATGTCACATTGCCATTGGTCCAAGTCTGCATCATGAGGTGTCATTGGTGATGTCATGCTGACGTCAACATTGACTTTTTGCTAGTCCTTTGACTTTTTAGCTGTTTGAGAAAACGACCATAGTACAATAACTCTCGCATACAACATCTGTTTGAGAAAGTAAATATACTGTCGGAATCATCGCGATGAGACGGTAGCAATGGAATTGGTTTCATCCAATTATGAGAACTTTGATTTTTGAGCATTTTCTGAGCCTGGGGAGCCTCCTGGATCATTTAAATACATCGACAGTACACATCTCTAGCCTAAAAAAAAAAAGTCTAAAGTTCTGTAGAGGAAAGTGCTTTGATACCACTTGTAAGGTACCAGATGTTATTATGTAGAGCAGGATAGAATAGTTATAACAATTATCAACAAAAAGAGAAAAATATAGAGCACAATGACATAATTGATTCCAAAAATGATAGTTTTATTATATCAATAACCAAGTTCACTTGCCTCTTCGAGTGGGAAACAACCAACAGAGAAAATCTCAAGTACAAAACTTTTCCATGCTTTCTACTCCTATTTATACAATTTCAATCTTCTAGAGAACATTCTAGAGGAAGATCTTTCTAGAAGCGAAACCTTCTATTAAGTTTTCTTACATTAGATGTGTTCACATTATTACATAGGCCTTATTTACTAATGTCGACCTTTAGGGGTTAGGGAGGTTAGGACCCTAACATAGAATCTCATCCAGACTTGTGATTTGCATGCTCACTCAAGGCATTGGAAACATATGAACGGGGGAAAATCTACCACCATGGAAAATATCTATTGAAATGACTTTGCAGAAAAGAAAAAATTTCTAAGTCTAAATCATAAAGAAAGAAGTTAGTCTGAGGCAATTAAACCATTCAAGAAAACCAAGCAAGAAATGCATGAAAGGAAACAAAAAAATGAAGGCAAGTGAATGCAGCGGAAACAATCAAGCAAAATTCTATACTGTTGCTCAAAGGAGATTATTCTTTCCTACCCTACTGGCTAAGTAAGAGCTACGTCTACTAGGTGAAGTCAAAGATCCAATGCAACCACTTGATGGAGGCATTATCATCTTGAGGATTTCCCTTGTTTTTGGTGATGAACCAAAACATGGATTCATTAAAAATAATATGGGTATCAAGTAGAATATTGATGACTCCTTGATTTGGAACCAATGTAAGATTACACTTATGAAGTAGAAGGCCTAAATATACCAAGGTTCGGTAATGTTCCTACTGATTTCCTCCATCCAAAGATAAAAAGGGATGATTTAATCATTATCATCATTGGAATTTCTCAACTCATTGATTTTACTTGTAAAATTATTGAAGGAAATGGGTTGCGTAGATAGCTCCAACTGGGGTCTACATGGAAACAATTGAATTCCCATGTTTCTCTTGGTCAAAGGTAAGGAAGTCAAGTATTCATAGGTCAAAGGTCAGTAAAGAGGATGAGGACACTCATAGGTCAAGGGTAGGATTTATAGAACATAAGGCATAGGATACTCAACATCTATATCAACCCTTTCACACTCAACCTTTTCATGAAGAGGAGACCAATTCTCAAGAAATATCTTGAAGAAATATGAAAGTGATGAGATGTTTCTTTCATTAAGACCTCCATACCAATCCAAAATCTCATCCTCAATAAAATCCAAAGACAATATGAACATTTTCATCTTAACATATTCATTATTAATGTTGAGCTTTGAAATAACATCAATGAAAGATGAAATGTGTAAAATACGTGAATCATCAATTCCATGGAATCTTGGTAGTTTATCTCTCAAATCTTGATAATTATTTGGATTCCTGAAAAATCTAAAGGACCAAGTAAATCCTTTAACAACCATTCATATTCATTCTCTTCAAGTTTTGGATTATCAATTTCTTCAAGGTAACTTCCTAAGTGAGATTATTCACAAGGTTCGGGCTCATCGATCTCATCAATCTCATCTTCATCCCTGGAATTAATATCATAAATGGGATCAACTTCAAAGTAAAAACAATTTCTATCCCACGTATATCTTGCTATGTGGAAAAGGTTAGCAAGATTTATAGTACCTAGGTCATGATATTCTTCATGGAATGAAGGAAAACCTACTACTTCAAAATTCATCATTTCAAAAATTTCAAAATATGGATAAAAACGATCAATATTTTAGCAAGGGATATAATTCATCTAGCCTTCAACTTCATCTGTATAGGAAAAAAAAATTGGTCATTTTCACCATCATGGCATGTCTTCATAACTTCATCTTCAATTTCCCTCAACTTGTCTTCCTAGATGGATTCATAAAGTAGTTGATTTTCTTCTCGATTAATTTGGTTTTCAATAAGCTCATGCTCTTTATGAAATGTCTCTTCCTCAATATTTTCATCAAATGCTTTCTCTTCTATGGGAGATGCAATGGGTACCTCATCTTCCTTTGGTAGGGATACTATGATATGTTTGATGAACATCTCCATCTCCTCATTTTCAATACTAGGCTCCCAATATTTGAGGAATGACCTTAGAAATTCTGCCAATGAATTAATTGATCTTACAATATCATCATAAAACCAATCATTTTCCTTGTCTTCCAAAGTGCACAAAAGGTGTGCATCTAGACATCCTCATAGATAATATGAGATTCATTCATATCTTCGATAAAATAGATAATGTGTGACAAGGATGACTTATGATTGCTATGAAATAACCTAACTGAATCAAACAATTCTAAATCATAACCTTTACTTGGATCTCCTGGGATGTTTGAGAAATTAAGTGGAGCATATATATAATTTAAGAATTCCAATTATCCCATGTTTTAACTCTTCAAATATTCAACTCTCATACCAAATTGGAGTGGAGTCACCAAGGTGAATTCTCCAACACAATGCTACTTGCTTCACTCTACAAGCAACAAGTCCTTTAAAATATCTAAGGGAAATGACTTCTTCCCTTCAATGGAGTCGTCAAATAAGCTTCCAAAGTTTTGTCAAATTGTCCAACGCTCATCAAATCCGAATCTCAATAATTCTTAACTTGAGGAATGGACTTTGTCTGCGACAACAATGCCAAAATGTTACCCCATAAACCAACACCTTAGTTCAAAGTCCCAAACATGGTGTTAGCTTGGTGGAACTCGAGAGGTTAGCCATTGTCACCTCACCATCACATACATTTTAGACTCGGGAAAGGTTTTCTAGTCTAGGGGGTTTCCTTATGGTCAAATCTAGCTAGGTTGTTTATAGGAGTGGGAGTTTCTTCTAAATTAGATTCGATAAATAACAACTTTATCAAAAAGATTTTTAATGATTTGGAATGAATGTGCTTGAAATGAATTTATAGCATGCTAAAAGGCCAAATCAACAATTAAGAGATTTATTGTTCATCAATCACATAAATGCCAAGGTCAACTCAAATGATAAAAATAATCACCTAAACCATCCACTAACCATAAGAGATCAATGATTAGCATAAGTGTGAATGTGCACAATGAACTATTGTTGTTAAGCATAGATGTGAAAAGTGAGGCTCTCCTATCTCTCAAAGTAGTGCCACGGTTTGTTTAAATCTAAATGATGTCGGTTCCAGGTCTAAGGACACTTTACAATAGTGCCATGTGGAGGTGCACAAGTTACTACTGTTAAATGCCACTGTCATGAATTAAGGAGATATATTGCAAATGTTATAGATTTGTCTTTGAATTGTTTTGATTTTAGATCATTCACAAAATAGACTGGAAGCTCAACATCTCATTGTCATGGGAATAGGGAAATGCTATAGGTTTTATTTCTCAAATGGAAAGTGACCATGAGATTCATTATATCATTTTCTTACCATAGATTGAGAGTGTTGTTATTATCATCATTTCACCATGTGAAGACCAAAAGAGAAATATCACATGTTTTTCAAGTGTATTGCCAATACTTGCAAAAAACAATTAAGGACAACATTCTTATTATTCAAAGTATCATTCAATTAAAATATCGTTCCAACATATGTTTAGCATGTGAGGTTCATGTTATGCAATGAAAGATCAACTACATACGTCAAAGCAATGAAGATTTTGGTACTTAAGGTATGCTTTCACTATGTCATAAAACATGGATAAAATGTTGTTGGGCCATACATATGCCATGTTTTGTCACTTCTTTTCTCCGGTCTTTGCCTCATTTTACTTATCTTTTAACCTCAAAATAAGATCTTTTGATGGAGTAGGCTGAGTTTTGACACTAGGTATACTTGGTTACACTTTTTGTGCCTTGTTGAACATTTGAATGTGTAAGTAGAAGAACTCTATATCCTTTGACTATTATTGTGAGTGGTTGCAGATTTATATCATAGGGTTCTGCTATAGAAGTTGCAAGATGAACATCTTTTGCAGAAACTGCAGATGGTGAAGTTGCTACATGTGAACTTGGTGATATCTTCCATTCAGTCTGTTGAGATTCCAAGATGGATTACCTAGTTTAGTTTCTTCAAGGATTAGAGTGTAACCACACACTCTATTTTATGTGGTAGAGACAAAACTATCATTTATTTTGGAATGATGGTTAGGGAAACTCTAAACTGTGTAACCACACACCCTATTTCATGTGGCAGAGACAACAATGTTATTAATTTTGGGGGTGATGATTAGGACGACTTGAATCATAGATTTGTAGCTTGATTATGATTTATTTTTGACATTTGATATTTTTTGTATAAAATGGGGTCTCTACTACAAAGTTAGATAACTAAGTTCTCATTGGATTTCTAAGCTTATGTTATTGTATTCAAATTTTTGATTAATATCAGAACCAGATCATACTTCCCAAAAATCTTTTATGCGTATGATTTGAGTCAATTAGTTAGTTACTGAGTTTTTCTTTGATACTCTGTTCCAGGAGGAGGGCCCTCTCTTGCGAACATGTATTGTTCTGCTAGTTTGTAGATATTTTAATAGAGTTAGAATAATGTGTGTTTATTTGATCTGTCAATCCTCTAGCACTAGAAGAATTTTTTATCTGTCGAGTGTTTCATTTTGATTCCTACTCCTACATTGTTACATAATACAATTCATCTCATTTTGATTAATCTTTCTAATGGTTGTAGAATACAAATCATTTTTCTTTGATTTATCTTCCTAATGGTTATAGAATATAAATCGTTATGCTTTTATCCATGTTCCAAATTGGTTATAGAATAAAAATCGTTATGTTTTGGTTCACGCTCGTAAATGGTTACAGGATACAAAAAAAAATTAGTTATGAGATTTGTTGATTAATTTGTGTGTTTTCATTATTCAAATTTCTCTTGAATTTACAAATATAATGGATAACATTTAGAAAAATTCTTCAATAAAAGTATTCCCTTTCTTTGTTGATTTAATAATTTCATTTATCTTGCCACTTTATTGTTCTTTATATTAGGAAACAACCAATGCTTGATAATAATTTGTGGCCTGCACATACAGTGCACAATAACTTGAAATAAGAATACTTACCTTGGTTTGAAAAGTAATGATTGATAGGTTGATTATTTTTAAAAGAAATTAATTTACTCAACATTTTGGCGTCGTTGTTGGGGAGTTATTGAAGGCGCAATAATACATCTAGCATTGGTTTTAGTATTTTCATTTTTTAGTAGAAGCACTTGGAACACGGGGAAAATTAAGTGGTAAGACGAGAGGTAAGAACATGTGCATTCACCATAGAGACTATGTGATGAGCTTCTATTTCACTAGTTCCAAGGATTGTAATTTGTATGAATAAAGGAAAGAACCTCAAGACATTCGGTGTAGCGAGAACCAACCACAATACTAAAAATCCGATAGGTGGATGAGGACAAGGGAAACAACAAGATATCGAGAGGAAAATACCTTTAACACCTCCTCCTTCTATGACAAAAATAGATAATACACCTCTTATTGACGAACAAGGGGATTTAGAGGAATTGATCAACATGAAGCATGATCTCAGATTGATCCTCAAAACAATCTGATTTACTCCCCGAAATCAGTGAACATGCCATATTAGAAAGAACCTTTGAAGACTAATATGGCAAGAGAAGAGGCAACCTCTAATCCGACCTTTGAATTTCCAATCACGGATATTGAATATGAAGCACCAATGAAAACTATCCCTCTATCCCTCTTTTATCCCTTCCTAACTTCCATGGGATATCAAGCGAAGATCCTGATACTTTTCTTTTTGAATTCGATGTATTATGCCAAAGTTATGACTATGTTTCTGACACTCAAAAACTAAAATTATTTCTTGCTACACTCAAGAATCCAGCCTTATGTTGGTTCATGGAACTTGGTTCTCAATCTATTAGCACATGGAATGGTATGAAGGAGAAATTTCTCCAAAAATATCAAGATTATTGTAAGGGTAATCACCTTCGTGAGGAGATTTTCAATATGACCCAGAAAGAAGATGAAAGTTTGGAATATTGCATGAAAATATTCTAGTATAATTCATAAAGGTTTAAGGTTAATTTAGATAAGGACACACTGCAAACCATTATGCTTAGAGGAATAAAAGAGGATTGCATGGACCTTCTGAACTTAATGGTTAGAAGAGATGTATCTCAAGCAAGATATGATGATATTTGTGACCTTTTCATAAGACAATCTAGAGGAATTTCCAAGCACATGAAGGGTCCAAGAGATATTTATGTTAAAATCACAAAGTCAACCACTAGAGGAGTCTCTCATGTAGAATTAGGTAATCTGTTGGAAAATTTTAAAATTGATATTATGAGTTCATTGGCTTGACAATTTGACAACTTGTGGGTCAAACAAAAGTTGGCAAAGGTTGAAAGAGAATTATCTATATTATATCCAAAGTGTAGGAAAAATCATCCCTTTAGGGAATGAACATTGGATAGAATTGAAACTTGCAGTGTTTGTGAAAAAAACCACCCTACGAGGAATTGTCCTTCCATGTTAGGATTAAAAGCAGTACACCAAGGCGCCAACAAGGAAATAGAGAAAATTTGTTTCTTTTCTAAAAAAAAACCTTGGTAGCCTCGACAACCAGGTATGGGCCAAGACCCTTCCCATTTTTTTTTAATTCTTATTGATCTAATCATCAAATGAAATCCCAAATACATATCCCTCCTACATCATAGAAACAATGGATACCACAACCAACCCCTAGATATAAATGGTCACAACGTTGGAGAGTACCCCCTCAAGGAAAAAAATTTCCTTAGGGAGGCCATCAATTTCCCCAACAATTCTCACAAACTCAACAACCACAATTTCCTCAAGTGCCCCAACAACAACAATTGCAGTTTCCTACCAATAATCCCCCTTCGAGACCTCATATCCCCACACAACCTACACCTAAACCCAAAAATAAATCCACACAACAGGCTTACACTGCTAAGTGGCCTAGATATGCTACATATTATATATTCCCTCTAGAATGTCAAGACGTTTAATTACAATAAGGGAGAATGATAGGTAATAAGGCTTCCTAGAGACTCACTGAATATAATGAAGAGGAAGAAAATGAACCAATAGAAAATCGTTCAGATGAACAACCCATGGACCATCCCCTCACCACACCATACTCCGCTCTCCCTAAAGATTTAGACCATCCATAGTTGTCAGGGACACAACAATTTTCTCCCTTTTTAGAAAGATTAGGCCTAGAAAAACCCCTGTCTCAACCTGAGTTTCATTTACTATGTGAACTCGGGAACACGTGTGTCAAAATCCCACTATTCCAAGCAATAATGTATGTTCCTATATATTCCAAAACCATTAAGGAACTGTGTATTAAAAATTCTGGTAGAAAACGAAAGGATCCTAAAATTGTTCATGTAATCGGTCAATTGGACCACTTAATGAATAAGAAGATATTCATGGCCAAATACTCGGATATTAACAGCCTAGTGGTTGATGTCCAAATCAGTTAGAATTTCGTCTCAACCACTCACATTGACTTGGGGGATGCCAAAAACATAATGATGAAAGAGACCATGAACACACTTGGATTGACTCATCCGAGACAAACTCTTATGGTCCCACAACTAACATATAGATCCACAGTCAAGCTTGAAGGAATCCTTGAAAATGTTATCGTCTCTATTGATTCATGGGAATACCTGGATAAATTTATGGTCTTACAACCAATATCCGCTTTGGGGGGTCACCTTCTCATCTTAGGAAGGCCATGGTTAGCCACGACTGACGCACACATTGGTTGCATATCCAGGAATATGACAATATCCCATGGAAATTCGACGAAAATAATTACTTTATACCCCCATGCCAAACATAGCATGAAAAATGAAATCCATGTGTGGATAGACGACGAACACAATGATGAAGAAAGTGTCCAGTAGCTCCTTATAGTTGATAAAGAAATTTGCATTAAAAATAGTACAAAAGATGACCTAATCTATAGTTTTGTTAGAAATCCTCATACATCTTCTCGCCCAAATTCTCAGTTTCTAAATTCTGTAATGGACATTGATGAACAGAAAGATACTATAACAGATTCATATCCATATATGTTTTCCATGGTTATTCCTAACCAGGACACCAAATTTACCGGTATTCCTATAGAAGTTAGTACTGGAAAAACTTTGAACATTAACCCACAACTGTCAGCCTCACAAAAACAATAACCAGTTCATATTTTGCATGAACATAGTGAAGTATTCCATGGGAATGCACATATATGAAGGGAATACACCCATAACTATGCACACATCACATTTATGTAAGAAATGATGCCAGACTAGTAAGGAAACCTCACTGTTTGATGAACCCAACTTTGAAAGAGATAGTTAAAGAAGAATTGCAAAAGTTGTTGAATGTAAATTTCATCTATTCTATCTCCGATAGCCAGTGGGTCTCCCCTATAGTGATAGTACTGAAGAAAAATGGAAAGTGGAGGATTTGTGTTAACTATAGAGAATTTAACAAATCCACCCAGAAATACCATTTTCCCTTGCCATTCATCGACCAAGTCCTTGACACCTTAGCAGGGAAAAATTTCTTCTCATTTCTTGACGAATTTAGTGGATACAAGCAAATCCAGATAGCTCCCAAGGATCAAGACAAGACCACATTTACTTACCTCTGGGAGACATTCACTTATCGTGTGTTACCCTTTGGGATTTGTAATGATCCAACTACCTTTTAGTAGGTTGTCCTTGGGATTTTTACGATCTAATTCATGATTGTGTCGAGATCTATATGGATTATTTATAGTCTATGGAAAGGCATTTGAAGAGGCCCTTGCTAATTTGGAAAGAGTGCTTAAACAATTCAAAACCACTAACCTCTCCCTTAGTGATGATAAATGCCACATGTTTCTCACTGAGGGTATCGTTCTTGGTCATCACATTTCCCCTATAGGTATCAGAGTGGATCCAACCAAAGTAGAGGTAATAAAATTTCTTCCTCCAAAATCACATAAAGAGGTACACTGATTTTTGGGACATGTTGTTTTCTATGATCGTTTTATTGACAAACTTAGTAAGCTTGAATCTCCTTTATTTTCATTAATTTCTAAGGATACAAATTTTCTTTGGACTAATCATTGCAAGTTCACTTTTGAAGTTCTTAAGGAATGATTCTCTGATGCTCTTGTTACGAGGGGATATGACCGATCCCTCCCCTTTCATATTTCTACAGATACTTTGGACATAGCCATTGGAACGGTGCTAGGAAAACAAGAATATCATAAACCCTATGCAATCTAATACATAAAAAAAAAACCGACCCCTGCAAAATTCAACTACACAATAATGAAAAAGGAAAAGGAATTTCTCTATGTTGTTTATTCCATTAATAAATGAAAGCATTATATAATGAGGTATCCTATTTTTGTACATACAGATCATTATGATATCTGACACTTGATGAATAACCCCATTACTACTGGTATAGTAACTAGGTGGTTATTGTTATTACAGGAGTTTGATATCACCATCATTGATAATCCTGGTAGGGATAATGTTGTTGCAGACTTCCTATCCAGACTTACCAATGAAGGTGACGTTGTACATGTAGTGGATAACTTTCTCGATGAGCATCCTTTTGCATTATCTACTCACACCCCATCGTATGATATTGCTAATTACTTAGTTGCAAGAGATATTTCGAGCCACCTTTCATCACGAGAATGACAACACACAATTCAATAGAGTCCAACGTATTCTTGGATAGATGGATACCTCTTGTACATGGGGCTAAACCTTATGATCCAACATTGTGTTAGAGAGGATGAAATTTACAACATTCTTAAGGCTTGTCACAACAATCCTTGTGGTGGACAATTCACCAATAAAAGGATTGGTCATGAAATACTTCACATGGGATACTATTGGCCCAATGTGTTTCAAGATGCAAAGCGGTGTGGGTGAAGTTGTGATAGCTTTCAGAGGATGGTCCAACCTATCTGATCCAATGAAATGTTGCTCTAGACCCAAATTTTTATAGTTCCTTTTGATAAGTGGGCCTTGGACTTCGTAGGGAAAGTCCACCCTTCGTCCCACCATAAAATCCATATTTTGGTCTATACAGATTATGTTACTAAATGGGTGGAGGCTAAATCACTTCCACAGGTCATCGAGAAAGTTGTAGCAGACTTCCTTTATGAAGATATTTTTGTTCATTATAGAGTACCATGATAAATTGTCAACGATGGAGGACCTCAATTTACCTCTCACTTGATTCTAAAACTTACCAAAGAGTATATGATTCGACACCATATTACTTCCCATTATCATCCACAAGCCAATGGGCAAGTGGTGTTATGGAAAATTTTGCCTCACCCATTGAAAATTGCTTGGATGGCCTTTCCATTTCCCTATGCAGACTTGAAGTCCCCCTTTTTACCTTCCAGAGCCAAAAAAACACATTTTCCCACATATGCCTGCCCTATCATCTAGACAACATGCGTATACACAAGTTGCTCCACTACAACTCGCGTTGATCGGGTTTGGTGCTCAAAATTAAAAATTATGTCAGGTTTCCATGTCACGTCATGAGATCCATGATCCTCGACCTTCCATATACTGGAAATGCTCTGACTAGACCCTTCAATTCCATTTGAAGGCTATAAATTGAGCCTTGTCCAAGCCGTGGAAAGGAAGAGAATTCAACTTTTGAGAGCAAAGATACTCTTGAGAAATTTCACTTCACATTGAGTCTGCATCCCTTTATCCTTGAAAGTCTGAACTCATTGTTCAGCCCCCAAGCTCTTCCTTCTTTGATGGAGAACCTCATTGTATTATTTATATGAGCCTGTCGTTGGTGGAGGATTTAAGTGGTGGAGGCCTAGTTGGAGGGACTTAGTTTCTCGGTTCCGAGATGTCCCGGCATAGAAGTTTTTCACCTATCTACTTCTGTTGATTATTTTAATAGAAATACTCTTTTCTCGTCCAATTGATATCTTGCAAATATTTGAATTATTATTCCATCGACGTATTTGTCATGTATGTTAATGAATTATTCTATTTTATATGCTAACATTATATATTATCACCATATGCTTGCGTATATTGGTTGTTGAGGACAAGTTGCAAGTATAAAGCTTTGAGTTGTGTGCTCAACGATGGTCTTCATCGAACGTCCGGACAAGGTAGGCTCTTGACCTTGTCTTGTTAGAATTTCATTTATATAGAATACTTTGGATTAGAGTTTATTTCTGCATGTCATTCCATCTGTTGTGGTTTACCCCAAGCCATAGAGAATTTTTCCTCGTAACAGTGGAAAGTACCAACAAGTTGTTGTAATATATTTTAACAAAATATGTGCAATTACACCATCGTGATTGGGTTGTTACACTTCTAGAAAATCTTTGGGCCTACATAACCACATGGCAGAACACCACAAGTTTTTCTCCTTATGAGCTCATTTACGATAATGTTGTTGTTTTTCCAATTGAATTTGAGATTTAAACATTGAGGACTGCCTTACATGTGGGTCTAGATCTTACAGAAGCACAAAATCACCACCTTGATCAACTTAGTGAACTCGATGAGTTTCATCTAACTTCCTTGCACTAGACTTATTTTGTTCAATAGCAGTGGGCAAGGTGGCATGATAAATTTATCAAGCAAAAAACATTTTAGATAGGCGATTGGGCCTTGCTTTATGACTTTCACTTCAATAACTTTAAGGGAAATTTTTGCACATGATGGTTGAGTCCTTATGAAGTGGAATTAGCCTTTGACAATGGTATTGTCAATGTCATAACTATTGATGAAGACCACACTCCACTACTTTCCAATGGGAATCAATTGCACGTGTACCACTGTCCGCTCTCCAGGGAAGCATTTGTTAAAACTTTGAATATTCAGTCAAACTTTGAAATTGTGGGTACAAAGGTTTTCCATCTGTACCTGAAACAACATGATTTTCTTATTCTTTCCAATTTAATAAAAACATATAATAATAATATTGCAGTGAAAACCCATTATTGGGTGTTGCAAGACTCAATGGTACTAGAAAACCAGTATCCAACTGGTACCACTGGGCATAAAAATAAATTAAAAAAACAATGATCTAACTTTAAAAACCTCCTCGGGGGAACAATTAGACATTTATCTTCTGAAAACCAATCTTCTAGTGGGAGATACCTACAAAATAATAATAATAATATAAAAATGAATATATACACAATTTTATATATACAAAAAAATTATCATTATTTTTCCAAATTCTGTCTAGACATGGTTTGTTAATAACATGTCATTGTCTTCAACCTTTCCAACTTAGCTGCATCTCTTTTTAGAATAAATTCTATTTGAATCTTGTTTCTCTTATACTTCATTGGGTTCTCTCTCTATTGCTCAAAACTATTGATTACTACATCTAATAGTGTCATTGCATCTTTTTGTAGCTAAGGAAAAATTCTTCAGACCATTATATTCATGTCTAAGGTCTAATTAAGGCCTTATTTTATATTTTTCGTATATTTTCATCTTCATAATATTATTCCGATCAGCTTTAGGAGATCATTCGTAGATATATAATACATTAGCTACAGAACGCAACCACTGTAGTTTCCCACTGTCCTTATTCATTGCAATACATATCTCCTGAGCAATCAATTCTTCTAACATCTTCAACACTTTCATCTTCAACATTTTCATCTTCACCATTTTCATCTTCAACACCAACATCTTCAACACTAACATATTCAACACCTTCATATTCAACATCTTTATTTCTTCCATCATCTTCAACAACAATGTCTACAACATCAACATCTTCAACAATTTCATATTCAATATCTTCAACAACTTCATCTTCATCATCTTTAGTTCTTCTAGCATCTTCAACACCAACATCTACAACATCAACATATTCAACACCTTCATATTCAACATATTTAGTTCTTTCAACATTTTCAAAGCTTCACCTTCATCGTGAACACCTTCATCTTTAACATATTTAATCATCCTCAACATCTCCAACATATCCAATATTCATGAACATCCTCAACATCAACTTAGTATGCCGATTATTTTGGACTACTAGTACCAACTCCTCCAGTCTTCCAACATGTCCTACTCTTTCTCAGGGCCACTATCAATACACATTATTATACAATCCTTAGTCTACCTAGACAACCTTATCATTTTTTGAATACTTTCTTCCAACGCTCCTACAGGTAATGACCATGTATATGTTATTTTATTTACTCATTCAAATGTTTAGGTGTAAGCATGTCATACTTATGTCACTCTTCCTACTTTCATTTGTCAAGGACAGTCAAATACTTTTCCCTGGGGGGGGTAAGGAATGTTGTCACTAGAAGGATGTTTCCATATTTGGTCCTTGTTTTTTCCCCTTATTTGGTAACAATTTCCTAATTTGGATTTCCCTTGCCAATTATGGCGGAATTATTACAAATCTTATAAAAAATCAGCCACATACATGGATCTATTACCATCATAACAAGATAATATTTTTATTTTTGGTCGCATGCACAATTAATTAAAAACCACCAAAACCTTCCTATCCGGATGAGCCATTGCAATGATTTTTCTTGCAAGTATGAGTGTTAGTAATGATGGCATGATTATTCTACAAACTCTCTCTCTCTCTCTCTCTCTCTCTCTCTCTCTCTCTCTCTCTCTCTCTCTCTCTCTCGTTCCATTATCCTCTGCCTCATCCTATTCTATCGACCGCCAAAATATCCTATCTCGAATTGTTTGATTCTTCTTTATCTATCCTTGAGAATTCTCATGTGGTTCATTATCCCAAGTATTTCCCCCATTTTACCGAGCTACATCCAATTATGGGAGGACCACCTCTCTCTCTCTCTCTCTCTCCATTATATTTTTCCTCATCCCATTCTATCGTCCGACAAAATATCCTATCTCAAATTGTTTGATTCTGCTTTATCTATCTCTAAGAATTGTCATGTGGTTCATTATCCTAGGTATTTCCCCCATTTTACTCAGCTACATCCAATTATGGGAGGACCAACCTCACGCAACAGACCAACAAAGACTTCAATTATTCATAGAAACCCTCAAGTAGCAATTTTTTTTATGGAAGCTATTTGGATACGATATTTTAACCAACCGCATGGGTTCAAAAAAGATATAACATTTTGATTTTTCCTCTCTCTCAAACTCCTTGTTGCTAAAGCACGGGGGGTTACCATCCAAGTCATAGAATAAAATATTTCCAGAATAATAGGGTTATCCACTGAAGGGGAAAGGTGGTTCAAATGGAAAATTTCTTCTATAGTCATGCTTTAACGAGAATTCACTGAAGGGGATGAGAAACTTGAAGGCAACGAAAAGGCTACACAGAGGATTTATCTTCTGGCACCATGGCCAGAAGTTTCCCTTTGCATACAAAGGTACCTCACCTGCAAAGGAAGGTACAATATGATTTATGGATATCATTTGAAGATTTTAACAAATTTGAGATATTGGACCTCCTCGACAAAAAAATTGAAGTTGTTTACAAATTAGTTTATGCTATAGACATCATTTTTTCAGACCCCATGGTTCCCTGAGACAATCCTATAGCAGTAGCTAGCCAAGCTCAAGATTTTCAGAGCACTCCTTCCAATCCCATAAATCTATATGAGGACCCAAAAGACCAAATAGACCATCAAAACTAATAACACTCTCTACTGGCTCCACAGGGTTGGATTTTCATGTCTTTTACTTATAGTTTTACAAAGGAGTATTACTACCCTCTATATATTTTTGTTATATATTCTCTTTCATGCTTTTAATTAGCTACACCAAGCTACCTACAAAATTCTAGTGACTCTAAATTACTCTCTGCATCATTCTATATCAAACTCAATGTATTTTTTGAATTGTGTTGAAACTGGTTTCCCAAGTGGTAGGTCCTGAGTAGTTATGTATGTACTCTATGTTGTGATTAATTAATACCAAGTTAAATAGTTTACTAAAAATATAAATAAATAAATAAAAACTATGAAATACTAAAAAAACAATATTATAAATATGAAATAAATGCTTATATTAGCACCAACTTTTTGTTATGTCCTAAACTTGCACTTTAAATTGTAAAGTCCTAAAACACAATTGCAAATTTAGGGAAACTAAGAGGGGTTGCTAATTGTTACCACAAAACACCCTCTCCCAATTTAGGTTTCCTCTCCTCTTACACAAGGGGGGCATCCCTAAGTAAAGTGTATGATAAACTTTAGAAAATGAATGGGATGGAAGACCGAGACTAGTCCTTATCCATTTAGGGAAAATGGAGTCTAAGGCATTAAGAGGGTTCGAACAAGATGTATGGAGGGGGTGAGATAATGTTGTTACACCATGCTAAAATCTCCCTCTAAGTGTTATTTTAGATTGGAGAAAATTATCAAGCCCTTACAAAGATTCTCCTTAATACACATATGCATGGAAACAAAGGGGTGACTTTGCTTCAAACAATTTCTTCCAATTTCTGACTGGGACTTAGCCATTTCTTAAGCTCTTCCTGGAACGGGTTTGCGGGTTGGTCTCATCATCTTCACTCAAGTCCATTTCTCCACCATCAACAAAATGCACCTTATGTTCCACTAGACATGATTTGCACCAATACTTAATCTTTTTGTCATACTCTTCGCGGAATGGCAGGTCCGTGAGTGTGTAGCTTTTCTCTGGTTCATTCACTTGTTGTAATCGCAACTTCGTTCATCCACTTGTTGTAATCACAACTTCGTTCATCCACTCTATGATACTTAGTCGTTATCTTGAAACTTTACCTATCTCTTTGGTGCTCCAATATTTAGTCTTTTTAAAACCTTTCAACCGCGAAAGTAGAGATCATCTCACTACCTTGAAAACTTCTAATCACAAGTCCCTCTGTATGCCATCCTACACTTAGTCATATCTTGAAACATTTCACAAAGCCGCGGGAATGGAATTTTTCCATTCAATTCGTTGTATATATTTCTTTCCTTCGCTCCACCATGAATCCTCATTTCTTGTCACACTCACCAAGAAACATTTAATGCATATCTGATGAGAAATGGCATATTGTTAAATATTGAAGCACTGATATTAATGGTGTTTTCCTTGAGACCTGTCTCATAAATTCAAATTAAATTCTCTTAACCATTCTTTTGAAATAAGAGCTCCAATGGTTAATTTGAAAAAAAATTATTTTGTTATTCCCGAAAGACTGTGCATGATTTTCCAACTCTTAAGAAATATGGCGAGAAGAAGAGAAAGCTTATGTGGGGATATTCTGAATACACTTGCATGAGAGGACATAGAATACCACTAGTCGAGAGCCTACAGAAAGGAACATTAATGACGTCTGAATATCAGGGATCGCTAAGGTAGGGTGCGTTCCATAAGTCTTTGATGCCAAAGAACTAGTAATATGGTGTACAAATAATTACGAGAAACACCAAAGAATTATTAAATTGAAAGGAGACTCCCTAATCTCTCTGGCTCCATCAACTTTCAACAAGATGTTCAGGTTACCAGAGTCGACAATGACCTTCAAGGTTGACGAAGCCAAGAATCTCATCAGGGATAAAAACGGCGGTAGTGAGTTATTGTCGCAATGTCTCGAAGACCTGACGACAATTCCAGAGGATTTATCAGTGATACATGTTAGTCAATTGAAGATACCTTATAAATAAATCTCATGGATTCTTTCTAGGGTACTGGGACATGATTCCACTGCTACTATCCCTCGTTTATCTCTCTATTTTTTATATTATTCTATTCAAGGAAAGGGAATTTTTGACTAGTCAAAAATTACATCTACAGAGATATCTCTTCAATTATCAAACTTTAAGAAGGATAAGAAATTCTACATGTATGCATATTTGGTCTTTGCTATTGTCTATTGTCATGTATTCCAAAGATTAAATTTGTCAAAATAAGTTGATTTCAAGACAGACCTGGTTCACACATGGTATCCTTCTCTGCAGAAACAAAAAACAATGTACCATTTTTATGAAGTTTGTGATTATTTTATGTCTTCTTTCAAAAAACTCATGTTTGGAAATAACACTTCAATATTGTTTTTATAGGCGAAAACATTTTTAGATAAAAGGAGAAATTTTGAATCAAATGAACAATATAGCATAATCAAAGTTTATTTCTCTCGAGAAGCCCCAATTTATCTTTTGTTTTATATATCGGATAAGATATTTATGATAGAAGTCTGTAGACAATACAGACTCTGGGATAATTTCTTTTATGAAAGGAAGAAAAGACAATTCATTCCATTTCCATGGAAATTTGGCGAGATAACACTGAGAAGTGCTTCAAAAAATGATGAATTTGCAACCCAATTCAACCAATATAATTTAAAATTGGCAAATCAAGTGAAGGGGTTTGGCCCTCTACAATATTTCATGAATCATATGATCTATGTAGGTTTCAATGTGTCACACATAAACACTTGTATATAAGGAGAAGAGGAAAACAATGGCAACGACTATAAATAATTATTAGTTGGATATATTGAGACTATTGTCAGCACAAATGAGGCACAACAAGAGCATGCAAGGGTTATAAATGAAAGGATTACAAAGTCTCAAAGTTATCATCAGAGAAGCGACAACCCAAGAAAAATCCCTAAACTATTATGCAGGAGAAACAAAATTCCTTAATTGAGAATTCAGGTGATGGAGATGATCTTGATCACCCCAAAAAGAATGTCGAAAAACCTCACAAATTACAAGTAAATAAGAGGAAAAGGAAAATCAATCAAGTCTAGGAATTAGAAGAGGTCATACCTGATGAGGAATCTCTTCTTGAAGACATGGATATGGATGCAAACATCGAGGATAAAGAGTTTCCGGATGATGAATAGAGGACTCAACAAAGTATAGAAGTAGCAACAGAATTGTCGAATCTAGAGCCTGCCTATTATGAAGAAGAATCCTTAACCCTTCATAGCGCATTGTTTGACAAATATTTAAAGAAGTTAGTCTTTGAATGAGTAAATTCAAAAGGAAAGAGAATCCAAGAGAAAGATACAAAGTTGGATCTGAATGGAGTTCCACCATCGAGAATTTCCTGAATTCATAAAGTTACCGGTGACACTTTAGAGGTATAAGTTGATGAAATGGAAGCCAAAAATGTAAGATTCAAAGAAAGGATTAAAGAATTGGAATGTGCTTTGATTCCACCACCTATTTTTTTAAGTCCAATTATTACTATTCAACCTGGGAGAAATCCCAACAAAACACCTTATTCAAGTTTGAAGTTGAAAGGAACATCAAGTTTGTTGGTTGCAGTCACGTGATTTGTTGGAGAAAATATAAAAAAGAGAATTCCCCTTATTTTAGAGGCATGAGATGTATGGAATGATATCATTTCTTTTGGTTCCAGGCTAACTGATTTAAGAGAATATCTACATTCTGACTTTACTAATGAAGAAGGTTTCTATAAGGATGTTGTTATCACATTTATCTTTAAAGTTTATGGTATGACCGAATTAAAAATAAAATAAGAGGACCTACCTTCCCCCATTCGAATAAAACAATTGAAAGCTTGCTAGATAAAAATGTCAAAGGTATTGAAAGAAATATTGGATGATTGTGATGCCCTGATTGTAAAAAAGGAGGCATTATATCACAAATTGACTAAAATAGACTTGGCAAGGACTACAGGGGAGGTCCACAACCCAAAGTTAATTTTAAATTCTATATTTATGACAAGGCAATAGTTTGAGGAACACGTGGAAATATTGAAGAATCTATCAATTGAAAAATTTAAAAATATGACCGAGCACACTGAAAATGAAATTGAGACTTGGTTGGTAAGTTATGTAAATAAAAACGAAGATATTAAAGACACACTCCACTAACTTTTGTTTGAATTAAGAGAATTAGAAGGCACAATATTTTATATCAAAGTTAGACAAGAAATAAATGTTGTGCCAATGAGAGAATATATTGAAAATTGGTTAAAAGAAGCCATAATTAAGATAACCGAAGAAGATCAGTTATAAGTAGTTGGTATTGGTCGTGCAATTGCAACAAGAGATGATATACGAAGAACTTTAGCAAGCAAATGAAGGATGAGATTCAATCATAGTGAGTAATACATATCACATTCTTCCCATTTGATTTCTCTCCCCATTCAGAAAATCATCCAGTTGTGTTTTATCAGTCCCAAGAAAAGATAACCGATTTTCTGACCATTTTCACTTTGTCTTCTTCCAGGTCCAACTTTGTTCATGTTTCTTTTCTTTATTTTATGGTCCACGAGAGTCTGATCCCAGTCCAAATTTGGACGAATGCATTTTAATTTCTAAGACTATCTAAGACTATATTATTTTTTGAGAAATCCCAGAGAACTACTTCGAGGATAAACTATAACTATATTTCGTGAGACTCTAATTTTGAGCATTGGATATTTAAATTTTTTCCTATCATATTCTCTTTTGCTATCAATGAAAAGACTCTTTTAAAGTTATCTGATATGTGGACCTTTCATCTTTCTTTCCCTGAATGTGATAACAAATATTTAATGTTGTGATGGATGTGAGATTTATGTTAAATTTTATACAGTTGTTATCTTTGTATAATATCTCTGTAAAAAATAATATTTTATGAGTGAAGGTTCCTGGTCCATTTCGCAGTAATTATTTATACATATATATTCTTTTCAAATATCTTTCATTTATTTGAGTGATAAAGATATGGAGTTTGCTATTTAACACTCTCCCATTTTAATATCATTGTCCCATGATATTCAAAGATACATATTTAAAGAATTTAAAGAGGAGTACCACCCCTATAAAAACACAGGGGGATTTATATCCTCATGAGGTTGTTGTTTCGATCTTAACCGAGTCAAACATCAACACCTTCATAATATATTCAACTAAGCTCATAGAGGAGATCTTTCACAAATCCAACCATATCAAACAATGGAGAGAAATCATCCCTTTATAGTTTTTTAGCTCAATCTCCTTACAATAAAATAATATTAGTGGATTTTAGATCCACTTCTCTCCCCTAGAATAATTATTAAATTTCATGCATATAAATATCTTCTAGGAGGGAACTCCTCAAAAAATAATAAAATATATATGGGAGAAGCTTGGAGTGAGTCTTAATTCTATGTGTCAACCTCTCATGCAAGGATGCTTCTTTGACTGAGTATAATAGTTTTTTATGCCTTTTTTCTTCATTCTCCTTGGAGCACTTTTCAAGAGGCTCATCTTCCAAACCATATCCAATAGCCAATAAATATATATATAAGCCTATTTCAAGGTAGCACTCAACAAGGAAGGAATTATTCCTCCATGAGGGTGCTAAAATTAATGCTAAATATAGAAAGAAGAGTTAGGAAACCCTCAAAGAATGTGCATTAGCCTTGATCCATGTGCTTTTATAACTAACTCATCCTCCCAAAATGCCTTAGAAATAGTGTGCATGGAGGAGGCTTTGGGACTATAAAAAATATTAAAATACATTTCCAAAGGTGGGTGCCCTTGGTAAATGTGCAAATGGTAGTTATGCCTCAATAAGTGTGTCATGATGCAATGATTAAGAGAGCACTCCATTAGACAAGGGAATCAACCACCTCGAAATGCCAAAATCATGCCAAAAATAGACAAATGAGCTAACACTCTCCATACATTGTGTCAATAAAATCCTCATTAAGTGTGCAAATGTGGGCAGTGGTAGTTATAACTACTTCCTTAAAGCTAAGGCACCCTCAAAGAATGTGTAGTTTGACTAAATGTGCAATTTGACCAACTCCAACTCCCAAATGCTTCAAAGAAGAGGGGTGCTCTAGATGAGTGTGCACAATTGGAGTGCTCATCAATAATGCCACAATCTCATCCATCCAACAAACTAGTACACCTCCCAACATGAGCACTCTAGAGATACTTTCCATGAGATGTGTAGCACTCCCCAAAAATAAGAAAAAACAACCAAAACTACATGCCACAACTTGAATCCATGTGCTAAAACCATCAAACCACCTCAATACCACGGGCCAAAGGTTGAGAAAAATGTGCACACAGTTGGAGTGCTCCTCAAAACATGTGCTAAGGAACCCTTTAGTTGATGGGAACTCCACTTAATGCATGTGATGTGGCAATGTGAAACCAAATGTAGGTCAAGAATACAAGGCTCTCCTCCAATTCTATATCTTAGTGATGTGGCATGCCTCTAATTACATGCTTGTGCTTATCGATATGTGAGATGACTCCCCGATGAACAAATATGCATGAAAGTGTATGGATGCATAAGTTTATTTTATGATATCATCCATTTTATTATTCTTTTTTATTTTATTCTTATTGACTGGGTGTAATTTCTAGTATTCACTTATTTATTTTAGTTCATATTAAATTATTTTAATCTACCTAATTTATTTATTTTATTAATTATGTATTTACTCTTTAATATTTATTAATTTAATTTTACTTTGATCACAAATTTATTTTTATTCTTTTATTATTATTAATAGTTGATTCAATCTTTTTTTATTAAATAAACTATTATTATTTAATGACTAATTCCCTTAAAAAAATATTTCAAAAGTTTAATCTGTGGAGTGTTTATTTAGAACATTTCTAATTTTCATCACAATTTATTTCCAAAATGCTTATTACAAGAAATGTTTTTGTTATATTCTCTATTATGAGAAGAAAGTATTTGTTATATTATTCTTTTTTAATATCATGATGATGATGATTAACGTTCACTAAGACCTAATTGGTCTATTAGACCTTAAGAGGGTGAGTGATTACTTATGATTCTTTAGAATTTTGTTTCTGTGCTTGAAAAGAATTAAGAGAAACTTTCCAAGATCACCATAGTTTTGTTGAGTTAAGAGGTTAGGAAGATTGATGATATGATCAAAATTCAAAATTGAATATTTCAATTAATGTAAAATAATACTTTATCCTCCTTTCTTAAGTTTAAAAGTTTTAATAAAAAAACATATATCATTAATTATAATAATGTATTTCATGATAACATAAATTAAATTAATAGTACAAAATTGTATGAATATTACTATTGATTAAAAAATTATATATTATAAATATTAATGTGTTTAATATAATCTCATAAAAATGTATTGGTTAAGAAGTTATATATTATAAATATTAATGTGTTTAATATAATTCTATCATAAAATGTATTATTATAATAATATAGCTTGCAATATTATATAGATAATAATCATTAATCAACAACTATCCATTAAATATGTGATTTCAAGATTATGAACAATGTTGTAGAGTAGACGCAGCCAATTTTCTTAGTGTATTTTGAGAAATTGTAGAGATAACATAAATATGTGATTAAAGAAATATATTTTCATTGGAATCACATTCAATAGTTATGCATTTAAGTATCAATATAAGAGTACAACATGTTATTGTAAATGAATCAGAAAAATGATATTATAACTATACAGGTTATCTAAAAGAGTACATGTTATTGTAAATGAACAAAAAAAAGGATGTTA
>ML777564.1:3206138-3220037 GCA_009831015.1 Picea engelmannii | reverse complement strand
GAGTTTTGATTTTTTAATTATTTTATGTATTATTTAATTTAAAAGCTATTAATCTCTTTGTTATTTTTGATGTTTTTAATGACAACAAATATACATCTTAATTGGTCTTAGTTTTAGTCTCGTTTATACTTTAAATTTAATATACTTGTGAGCTTAATAATTACGAGACAATGCGAATATAAATGTATGGTAGATTGTATTAGATATCATAGAAAGAACATTATATCTAACATGACACATATAAAAGGATTCATGGACATTAAGATGCCTAGAACAACAATGTTAAGTGGATGAAAAGATGTGATACAAATCTCAAGAAGAGGGAAACTTTGTTGATGATACAAATTATTCATTTTGGAATTTAAAGTGATAATTTGGATGAATTATAATGTATATGTAATTTTTTTATAAATGTATATATTGATATTTTTTAATTTTATTTTAATTTTGAAATCCATTCACTTCTCCTTTCACTATTACATTAAATAAAATTATATGTTTAAATGTAAATACAAACAAATTCTTTTCAAAAATAAAATTATATATTTTTCAATTTAGAATTTAGAAAAAATATATATTACATGTAATATGTAATAACATGCAATATGTTATAACATAATTCTTTTCAAAAATAAAATTACATATTTTTTAATTTTGAATATAATTCTTTTCAAAAATAAAATTACATATTTTTTAATTTTGAAAAAACATGTATTGCATGAAATATGTTATAACACATTGCACATGTATTGTATAGAGTATGATTAAAAAACTATAGATTGCATTATTTTTTTCTATCTTTTTATTGGTTAGTTGATTTCTAATTTTAAAAGTATTTGGAACCTAAGTTTTCCCGTAACCCATCCTCAAGAACATGATTGCGATAGATACTAGGAATTGAATGAGTAACGTTAATGGAATAAGGTCTACCGACCATGAGAAATATGAGATATTGAGATCCAACTCACGTAAAGAATCTAATGTAGAAACAAAGTATATTCTTAAAGAAATGATGAAGATCCAAAATGTTGTTTGTTCATATTTAAATTCTAATTTCACTCTAAAATATAAAATACTTGTTCATCTAAGCTTATTAGATCATTTTAAATTCAAAATGTCAAGTCATATCAACGAATGTTAAATCATGTTTGAAAAGTTGGTGTCAATAGAATTTAATAAACTTTTTGATGTATATATATATATCTTCAAAAATATTTATACATCTTGTTGCATTGGCTTGCTTGGGTATCTGGGATCAGGAACTTCGATAGTAATTGGAAAAGACCAGATACTAGGGATGGGAGGTACAACTCTTCTGTCTGGAGACTTGATATTGGCTTTAAATCAACGAGGAGTCTATTATTTATATCAGGCCAATAGAATGCCTCGTCCGGGTATGATCTGGCCCAATTGGATTACCAATGTTGAATTGGATTTAGAAGGGACACTAGCAATGGAATGACAGGAATTTCGTAGTGCAATCATAAACAGTGGAGTCCAACTGTTGTTGAGGTTGAATGAATTGAAATGGACAGGAGGAGACTCCTCTGGTAGGATATCAGTTAAAAATGCATATGAGACAATTGCAAAAAAGAAACAAGTCTTTATGATCGGAGGGTGGAGAAAATCACTTTGGTCCTCGGACCGTCCTTTAAAATTAAATCTTTTTACTTGGTTGGTGGCAGAAAACAAAGTTCTATCGTGGGATAATATTCAACGAAGGGGTTTTTAGGGTCTGAGCTACTGTTCTCTGTGCAATACGGATTCAAAAACTGTGTTCCACTTGTTTGTTGGATGTCCTTTTTCATGCATTGTATGTGAAAGAGAAAATTTTTCTTTAAAATTTCTGGGATTGTGGTCTGGAAACACCATAACTAAGCGTTTTAAAAACTGGAGAATGCAAATTATAAGCTATCCCACTCTTCCGGATTTCATATGCTGGAACATATGGTTGGAATGGAACTGCACCATCTTTGAGGAAGGGTCGCCATCTGTTCATAAGGTGGCTTTCATGTCCTTATATGTTATGGGAGATTATAAACCTTCTATAAGAACAAAGAAGATGAGGAGGACACCAAAGAGCCCTGTGGTAAGGGGCATGACTGACTGGTTTGATGGAGCGGCCCTGGCATCAGGTCGAAATAGTGGAGCGGGAGGGGTAATCCGGATCAATGAGCACATAATTTTTAAATGGTATATTAATTGTGGTTCGGGGACCAACACCAGAGCGGAGCTGCTGGGAGCTTGGGCACTTCTCACCTTAGCTATTTGGTTTGATATTTCAGATCTTTTTGTACAAGGAGACTCAAAGATTGTTATCGTTTGGCTGCAAGGCAAGGGTCGTCTTTAGGTGATTTCTTTGGAGTGCTGGAAGGACATAATTATTGATCTTATAAAACTTTTCCAAGATATTACTTTTCAGCATGTGTTCTGAGAAGAAAATACAGCTGCAGATAGCCTATCAAAATAGGCGCTCCTAAAGGCCCTTGGGAAAATTGGATATTATCAATGTGTTGGGGATCATGAAGGTTCGCATATGTTTTTAGATCTTTTCTAGACTGTGTAGTATGATTTATTTTTTGTTGGGAGTCTGTAAGGGAGACAAGTAGGAGTCTTGGGGAGGCTCTTGGGTTTTCTGGTAGTCTTGGATTGGAGATCCAAGCTAGGTTGGGTTTTGTGGCATTTACTAGCTGGTTGGATGTATCCTCAGGTCTAGTGATATTCCTTTCTGATGTATTGAGGTTTCTTGGATGTTGGTATTTTTATAACGAACAATTTATATTTCAATATGAATATAAAGCGAAATTTTCTGTGGAAAAAAAGTCACCCGACTCAACTTTGAAACATTTGATATAGTTTGCTTCTAGAACATGAAGGAAGATGTAAATTTAAATTTCATCATTAGACATGTTAATGATAATATGGTAGATCCAACATGTTAATGTCAAAATCTTAAAAATAGAATTTATGAAATATTATTATTTTTTATTTTATTTTTAAATTTCTCATAATCAATTAATTAAACTCAAATCCATCTTATTAAACTTATAAATTGTCATTATTCAACAAAATTGTGGCATACATGCAATTAGTAATATATCGTGATCTTGACAAATACTTGTGATTGAGTAGTTTTTTTTTTAGTCTAAATTCATATAAATATTATGAGGAAGTACCAATTCCTAAAACATTTTAGCTAACAAAAATCCCCGCTACCTGACACACATGCAAGTAGAGATACTCATTAGGCCTCACTTGGTTTCGATAAAAGATTGTGATCAAGTAGTGTGTTGTGTGGTGGTTTTTCTATAGTTACACCATAGTGCAACACTGCAACCGTGTCGTGTGATGGTTGTTTCCACAGTTACACCATAGTGCAACACTGCAACCTCAGTTGTTTCTTGTGAAACCCAAGCAAAACATAGAGAATATGTGTGCTCTTAAGGTATTTAGGTCAAGATCTGACATGTTTGTTTGGATTGAAAAGGCAGGCAAGTTTTCGTGATGGGTCACATTTTCCTGTGACCGGGAGTAACTCATGTTGGTCAATCCGGGAGTAACTCATGCTAGCTAGTCCCTACATGATTGATGAATCAAGAATCACTTAGATATATTCTCTTTAGGTTTAATCAAGACATAAATACTGAGGTCAATGATATAGTTCATTTTTGTGGCTGAATTGTTTCTTCTATATGTGGAAATGTACAATTAGGTTTTCTGATTTGAATAAATTAACGTGGGCTATATTTAGATGTCTTTTTGAATCCACAATGTCTGTATATGTAACAAAAATGACGAATCTCTTCGTGCAACGTGGCATAGTGCCCTGCATCAAAGTTTGCAAGGTTTAATTAATCCCAACTGGTAACTAACTATAAAAAATGTAATTAGTAAGCCATATCAATATTCACTTATCAAAGTAATTACATAGTTATTAAATTAATTTCATAAGTGTTTAAGAGCACTAAATAGTTTCTTTGTTAAGATGTTCAAATTGCCCATATAGTTAATGGTAAGAGAAAGACACTAGTTTATGGTAAGAGTAAGAGCTTCCAAATCTAGCATAACAACTACTTTGGGCCAAGAAAATATCCATGCAAGAACGAAATAATATGCACCAAATAGTATAAAGGATGGCTTTGTGAGACAAAGAGAAAGCCACAGGCTAGTACACACCTACATGCATATGCGGTGTAAATTTCAAAGGTCTTAAGGACATTGGAGTTCATAGAAGAGGATTAGATATCCTTTACAGAAGTAAGGACAATAAATGTGCCAAAAATAGAGTTCATGAAAATGTGGTGATAAAACTTGCAAATAAGCCCAACACTAACAAAAATCTAGGGAGGGGGAATCTCGTAGCTCTATTCATAGTTAGATAAGCTTGCCCAACCTTAAAAAGCCTCTAACTCCTAAGAGCCTAAATACTAAAAGACACAGGTTCCATATCTTATATATCCATGAACAATACAACAATTTGTAAACCCTACTAATCCATTATTCAAAAATTAGTTGTTAATCGTGACAACTTCTGAGACATGTTCGAGGGAATGGGAGAGTATAATGCTTTGGTAGATGATTTTACATAGAAGGCTCGAAGAATGTGGCAGAAAATAACATATAGGTCTACATTTGCAGTTGTTGGAATCTGGTTATGGTTATGTGGGTTTCTCACGAGTTTCAATGATATGGAAGTTATTAGGCACAATCGTTCTTTGGAGCAAGACATACTTGGTAAGTTATTATTATCATGAATATTTTAAAGCAAAAGTTTTTCTTATTTGTAAAAAAACTTTTGTCTCCATTTCCTCTCTTTTAAATATACTTAGGCCTACAACTTTGAGCTAGAAACATTGTTTTCATGCAATGTTTACAATGCATGTCCATATTCACATTATACAAGCTACCTTGAGTTAATGAACATGATACAAAGCTACTTAGGGTTAATAAACATTGCATGAAAGAATCTCCATTTACCTACAATGCATGTCCATATTCACATTATACAAGATACCTTGAGTTAATGAACATGATACAAAGCTACTTAGGGTTAATAAACATTGCATGAAAGAATCTCCATTTACATGCATAATATTCTAAAGATTTATGACGCTGCAAACTAAAATAAAACACAAGGAAAAATACATAATTTAATTCTTTGTAAAGAAAAAATGGATTCTCCATTAATGCAAAACTTATTATTTTGGTGCTTATGACTAAAGTGGATTGAAGATCCACATATATCCCAACATAATTAAAGAGTTGTCCTCCACAACTTAGGCCTATAATTTTGAGTTGGAAACATTGTTTTCCCTACAATGCATGTCCATACATACAAAATTACCAAAGTTTAATAACTAGCATAGCCGCAAACTCGTGGTTGGTGAACGCCAAAAGGTTTCCGGCCCAGAAAATAAAACGTTTGGTTTGTTCGCTGGCATGCATGAGACAACAATATCATTATTAAAGCAAGATCAATATTATGGTTAATTAAAAAGTTGAATATAATATATGTTTGGCTTGTCTTTTGTCGTCTAAGACACTAACGCCAACACGACCATTATCAAGCTTACTAGACTATTTGTTCAGTTTGTCTTCCTCGAGCTATTTTATTTATAAAGATGGTTGCCAACCATGACCAACATTTATGTAAACCTCAAGATTCTATTGATCAGAGAATACAAAATCTGATTTACCAGAAAACTTTATTTAAAAAAAGAATACAGACGAAAAATTTAGAAAACATGAATTTCTACGAAATCCATTTCATTATATAAAATTCATAACACCCAAAACGTGAATTTCTGTGAAATCCATTTCGTCATATAAAATTCATACCACCCAATTTCGTATCGTACCCAGTAATTAAAATCTTGATGATTTGTATGAAGTAGTAATATCCCAGTCCAAAATATTGCTAGCCCATCCACTCACTGCACTGCTGATGAACGCCGAGAGCCGCCAACATCTTGCCGCCCACCAATAGACACACTACATCTAGCCTCCTCCCATCTTGCAGTCCTCCATATATTAATTAGGTGTCTTAATGATTAAGGGACCTTGACGATCCAATATGAAACGCGCGGACAACCAGAAAATGAAACGCGCCAGAAAATGAAAAGCACGGACAACCAAACATGGTAATCTCAAAGGTTAATCATTAAACGTGGCAATCATATAGTGCTACAATAATTTCTTAATATGATTAAGTAAATGTTAAAAAGTAAACATGTTAACAGATGCATTCAAAAATACAAGGAAGTTATGAAGAGTAAATCACATTCATTGATTTGGGAGGACGACTAAGAATATGCCAGCATCTTCAATTGTTAGCGATCAGATTATAATTTTAGATTAAAAGGTGGTTAATTGTGCCCATTGCCAATAGGTGTACGCCTTTCGGCGTAAATATTGCATGAAAATAATCTTTATTTACATGCATAACCATTTAAAGCTTTATAGAACACAAACTAAAATGAAACATAATTTAAATCTTTATAATCATGGAAAAAAATAAATAAGAAATAAGTTCAAAGGATCTATATACATTCACATTCAAGCAAAGTAAGCCAAATTCAATGAAAAGAAGTGGCATTCTCCCACTACTATTGAAAACAGAATTGGAAGGCCATGGAATAAATACAAAGCACTGGGGGAGAGGAAAACAATGAGAAGAGTGAATCGGTTATTGTAAAACTTCACAGGAAAAGCGCCGAATACAAAAGCCAGATGGAAAAACAATCTGTCCCATAGACTATTTTTAGCCTAGTAGACGTTAAAAATACTTTATTTCTTTCTTTCATTAAAGCTTTTCCTTACACTGATTCCCTTGCATTCGTCAATTGACAACGGTGCATTGCATTTTCTTTAACATAGAGCTTAGTTTTTCCTCCTTTATATCTTATGCTTTTGTAGAGGTTCTTTGTAGATGGTCGTACGATATAGGTCGTACGGTCGTGTTAATGAGCCATTCATTGTACGGATGAAAGAAAACTACTTAAAGTTTATTAACTAATAATGTGAAGTAGCGTCATCATATCGATAATTGGATTCAAGCTTACGTGTCGGGAGAAAGACGTACATGTAATTTACATGAGCTCTTCATGTGAACGCTATGTGACATTTTATTATATTTTTATTTATTTTTTAATTCACTAAATAAGTTAATAGCCACCTCCTAGCAGGAGAATATAGTCACTCCCCTATCCTTAACCAATCCAAAAACATAATTTAAAATATTTAAAAATAAAAAAAATTATTTATTTTATTTACAATATTTCAATTATCAATTAATAAACATTTTGTTGGAAAACATTTAAAAACATTATCAATTTTTTTTTTTAAATTTTTGAAAATCAACCTAATTTTAACTTGCAACTGATTCCTATATTCCGTACTTTGACAAAGACTAATAATTCATAATGATAAATTATAACTTATTAAAAATTACAAATGTATTAATCTACAAAGTTTTCAATTACTAATGGTTTCCTTCTATTTTTTTTTTTTAATATTTAGTAGTTATGTGTTTATATCTTCTGTATAAGATTCAACTTATTAAGAAGTACAAATATATTAATCCACAAAGTTTTCAATTACTAATGGTCTCCTTCTAATTTTTTTTTATAATATTTAGTAGTTATGTGTTTATATCTTCTTGAATCCTTAATTATATAGTTGTCTTTTGGAAATTTGTTAATATTTAATATAAACGTATAGTTATCTTTTAGAAATGCGTTTATATTTATTTAATATAAACTTATCTTTGTGAATATTTCTAAACTAGACATTTTTATCTTTGGAGAGTAATTCATTATCGACTAAATTTGTGAAGCATCTCGTTTATTCTACTACAATTTATTATCCCCTCTACATGCACGGGATCATAGCATTCACAAAAACATTGATCATGTGTGAGTAATAAGTTAATTAATATTATATTTACTCATATACGAAGTTTACTATGATAAAGTAAATTAAAAAAAAAATTTGATTTGATTAGATAATATAGTTTAATCTTTATTCATGAAACAATGAAAGTGATCTTTGTAATATCATTAACATTAAAATTTTGTAAAATCATTTCATATGTGTATACATGTTTTTGTTCTTGTTTATGTTTTTTATTTAGTTTTCAACATGATCCAACAACAACCAATAATAAGTAGTTTAATGGGTAATGAAATTTGGGGAACAATTCTCATCCCAACCAACTCCTTAGTTTAAGGGTAACCCCTAGTCTTCGATAAAATTATGATAACCTATCTTATAATCTCCTCAATGTAGATTCCCCACTCCACCATAACGAAAATCCCCCTTAAAAAACACAACTTCTTCAAATTCCCTTTAAATAATGTTATTTTCATTGCACTAATCTCCATGCACAACTCGACTTGTCATCTATGTAATTATTCTTTTTATTATTGTAATCCCCCTTTATTTAATAATGTAGTTTTTATTAGTTACCTTTTATTTCTTTTTACTTTATTATTATTCTTTCATTATTATTATTATTATTTTTTCTTTTTCATCATACAAAGTGCAAGTTTAATGCAATTACATATAATGTGGGGTATTACATACTTCTCCCCTTCAAGGAACTTCATCTTGAAGTTAGCTTTAATTATGTTACTTGTATATTTTACTTTCTTCCCATATCTTTCACACAACAACCCTATGTTCTAACTAGTATAAGCGTCACTATAATAGGTATCGAAAGTCCCTATTACAATTCCAAGGGAGTGCAAATACAACTCTAGCCACCTTCCCAACTTTTGGCATCGGGCTTAAGGCATGTCAAACCAATGCCCGACTCTATGGCCCCATTACCCCATCTTACCTAGGGGTAACTAGAGGAGACCATTCTCCATGATCCACATTACATATAGTGATCCCATAGATGATGATCAATGTTCTCCACAAACAACAACCCCTTAGATGATTCCCCCCTCATCATCGCCCAACTCATTCACTTGATCAACATGGTCCATCCGAAGATGGTAGCCCAACACACATAAGGCACATTAGTCATTGTTTCATATAAAGTGTTAAATTTAATGCATTAGGCATTTAGGTGAGAATCATGGGTTGAAGTGAGATAGTGGATCATGATGCTTGGAAGTTATGCCTTTTGCCATGTTTCACCTTGGTGTCCATCATATGTGTCCTAGTCCAATATTTCCACTCTTAGGGAACAAGGGTACTACTGGGAGGCCTTGATAGGGGTAACATACAACTCCCTTCCATACTTAAAACACATTCAACTTGTATTCCTTCTGTTGTCCTACATTTTGGAAATAGTTATTACATGTACACCAAAAATGTGTGTGCCTTCATCTTCCTATGAGAAGAAGGGGATAGAATGCCCAAGGTTGATGCAATTGGTAAAAGAATGGAAAATGAAATGAGATGACTAATGATAAAATCAAAATCCAAAGAATTAGCTTGAGCTCTACCCCCTCACTATGAGGCCATTGCCCCAAGGTCTAATGCACACAATGCATATCAAATTAAAATGACTTAATAAAATCCCAATAAAAATAAATGCATAAACATAAAAGGGGCTTGCAAATAAATAAATGAATAATCGAAAGGAAAGAATAGGGGTTTGGAATACACATAGTGCTGAGGAAATGGTAACTCAAGCACCAAGTTCTCCCTCTACAAAGGCGCTTATGGAGATGAACCCACACGTGGCCTTGCATGTCGGTGAAACCATGACCACAAAGAAAACCCCATTCCATGTCATTCCCTTATACTTACACTTTGAAAGGTTTCTTGGGAACTACTCCTCTACTTGGGTAATGGCACACCTAATAGGGTCTTGTGATGCCCCCCCCCCCCATACCTAAACTTGGAAAATTGCATAAAGTATTAAGCTAGGGTGAAGTTTGAAGAAGATACCTAATGTGAATTGCATACATGGCTTTTGTATTAGATTGTGGCTTAATTTGTATGATTATAATGACTCTTGTATCCATGATGGTTGGTTTCACTTGACTTCTCTAAGCCTTGTTTGATGATGGTGCACCCCTGGATATGGTCCTTAGGAGGATGTTTCATGATGACGTCATGTGTTATATGGAGGACGTTGCACCATTGATGATGAGTGTTGGGTTAGGTGATGACTTGACATTCTCCTTGATACCCTCTAGAACCTGTTGGACCTGGGACATTGCACATTTGAGCTAGGATGTCATGTATGCAACCTGATGTGTCACTAAGAGGGTAGGAAGCCCACACACTTGAATATTGTACCCTTTGAGGACATTTTGGTTTGGATTGACCCTATTTCTCTTGATGATGATGATGCACCTCTTTGGAGAGGTTATGGAGCTCTTATCTACCATGATGTCACCTTAGGAGCTTGGGACGTTGCACATATGAGGATGACATCATGCTTGAGTATGTTGTTACTTTGCTTGATCCAACCTAGCACATGCATGATGATTTGGCACTTTGATGATGATGAGATGTGACACTATGGATGAGGATACATGACTTTTGATGATGCTTTACACATTTTTTGGATTGATGTGATTTTTGGAGCTCTTGTACCCCTTGAATAGATGATGTCACCTTCCGTTTTTCCTTTATTCTTACACGTGTGGAGTTTTGAGGATATGTTTTGATGTATTAGCATTTTATCTTATTTTGGAGGCCATTTTGGGGGTCAGCTTGAGACCTATCCACCTTAATGTATCTGTATCATGGATTATTATTTTTTCATTTCTTTTAGAGAGATGAGGTGATATGCTTGTCTCATATATATAAAGGAGGGTTTCCTCATTTGTAAATCATAAATAATCTTGTGAAGAATCACTTCTAGGACTTGTTTACTCTTTTATTCATCATGGAGAACTTATGTGCACTTTCTTGGAGATGATCTAGTGGATGCTTTTTAAGTTTCTTGTGGATGATCCATGGTTAGGGTTTCTTTGATGCTCATTGATTTTACTATTAAGCATTTTTTTCAAGTCTTTGATGGCTTATTCTTGATGTAATAAGTAAATGTTTCATCAAAGTGGTGATAATTTCATGTTATCTTGGATTTTCTTGGATAAATTTTCTCTTGAAACCCTAGGAAGGTTTGTAGTGGACTACCTTCCCTTTTTATCATTCATTTAAAGCTTGTTGAAGGACATATGGGTATTTCTAGGGTTTGTAGTGGAATACCCTAGTCTTGCTCTTGTAGGTTAAAGTTCTAGGGTTTGTAGTGGACTACTCCATGGTTTTGACCAAAATCCATCATGATCTCTTACTAAAGGCCTTTAGAAGACATAGGATGACATATTAGGGTTTGTAGTGGACTACCTTAAGTTTCTCTTCTAAAGTTTTAATACCTAGGGTTTGCAGTGGACTACCTTAAGTTGGTCTTCTAAAAGGTTAATACCTAGGTTTTGTAGTGGACTACCCTAGGGTTTAACTCTTGAGTATTTTATTTCCTTTGATCTCCATATAATTCACATCTTTAACTTCATATGCCCAAGGAAGCTAGATGGCACTAGTCCTTTCTCTTGCAAAATGACCTAAAACCCTAATCCCTCCTCTCCTTTGACTTCTTATGGTAGATTTAGGTTTAATTGCTTTCCCTCTTCAACTTTCAACATCTAGTAGCTTAATGTCTAGGATTTTGTTGCATTATTACTTTATAACATCTTTGGCATAATTTATTGCATCATTGTTGTAGTTTTTAGCCAACCAGGTCTCGACGTCTTGCACATGTTGAAGTTGTTTCATGCCATCTTATGTTTCAACAAGCATTGGTTACTTAATGTGTTAGTCTTATCTTGTATTTCATCTCTCTTTCATTGCATTTTATTGGTTTTAGGACTATTATATTTATGTTGTCATCACTTGTCATATTACTGAAGTGATAATCTTTTAATGCAAGTTTTATAATAGACATAGCTTTTATTTTTATTTGTAGTGTTTTGGGGCATTTATTTGACTTGTTAAACTTGGTAATTATCACTCATTTCCTTAAAACACCTCACACAATTTTGTAAATTTCTTTGTTCAACCACTTTGTCCTTACCTTGAACCTTGATTTAGTTGGTGGTATAATTGGGTAACCAAGATAGGAGGCCATAGACTTGATTCATGCTTTCTATAGGATTCCTTGAGGTTTCTAGGGCAAGCCTCCGTTGTGTTGGATCTTAATACTTCACTAAAACAAGGGAAGTAATTGCTAAGGTGATAATGGAAAGTACTTCCATATGTTACACTTGTCTTGCATCTTGTGAAGAATTTTCACAAGTTCTAAATTAGATGATAACAAGTCCCAGGCTTCATCTAGAGAAAAAATCATTTGGTTTGGTACACTAACACATGCACCCCAATCATATCAAATGACTGACCTAACAGTGCAGCTGCACCCTCACTGGAACGTCCGCTTCAACAGGATCTTCTTCTTCTCGGCCCGAAGAACTCCAAGGTTCCTCTATTTCCCTATCGGGAAATCTGCACCCCACAGATTCTCTCTTCACACGATCCCCCCCTTTTCTTAACTTATCGGGGAATCAAAACTCGCGACTTCGCGAGTCTAACGGTCGATCACTGGGCTCTCGAATCCTCGAGACCCGATGGCCAGTCAACGCTGACTTATTTCCGTACTTATCGGGACTTTTGCTCTATCGCGATTTCGCAGCTCGCGATGTCATGCACTTTGAATTGTCGACTTTCGATACCCGATGAAATGAAACTCCGATGCACGTGTGGGCTGTCTCTTCAACTCCTTATCACCCCTATCGAGATTTCAAAATTCGCGGGATCACGAATCCGGATGTCGATGGACTCGAGACTTTCCTTTTCCCGATCCCCGATACTACGCCACCTGTCCTCCACTATCTTCTGCTGTGGCCCCACACGACTCTCCCGTCAGAATACTCTACCTTTGAAAACCCCGATTCTCTGAACCCTGACTTCCTTGGATCTCCTGACACGCGTCCTCAACAATGAATGGTTCAGGGCTCGTCAGGATATCTCGTATCGCAATATCGCGGTTCTTGTTGCACAATTTTGGAGCTTCGACTCAGGAATCCCCGATACATGATACCACGTGTAGATCCAACAGCTTCTATGGCACAAATCGACGACTCTGCTCCCCTCCTGAGCTTCGAACCTCTTCCACACTTACACTGTAACCTCCCTGCACTTTCGTGAGATCCAACAGTCCACGGAACTTCGCGAAACCTCCCCAAAGGATTTCGACCGTCCACTCTTCCTTTGTAAATCCATAAAATGAAGAAGTGTCTCCCCGCAAGACTCATTCGCCCACTCGCGAACCTGCGACGCTTCCTTCAGACTTCCAATAGCAGCTTCCCTGCGCTTACCCTTCAGTGAATTCGAAGGCCTACTCCTCCTGAGCTTGCTCTTGACTTCTCAAGTCCTTCTGGGAACTTCTTGCGCACACTCCTTGCGGAAACCCTTCAACCTCGACTGAGTGTTGAATTTCTCTCGACTCTGCGCACTCCTGCAACAATAGTCCTTCACTCGCTTACTCAAGTTCGCAACCCTGAGACCTTTAACCTGGCCCGCGCACTCCTTGCACGACCCTGTGCCTAACTGCACCTTCAAGGAAATGAGAACAAAATTTATCTCTAATTGAACCCTTCTATCAACACACTCCTTGCGGACGATTCAACTGCACTCCTTGCAGGAATTCTCTGGCTCAAATTAGAGAAACAATTGAAACTAATTCCTTGTTCCCCCCAGACTTCAATTCAACCATGAAATCACATACACAACATATAAAATGTTAAGGTCCTAACCCGCATATAGGTAGATCAATGTATTCGGATGTAATAAAGGTCAATATTAATAAGACCTTTCAATAAAATAGAATAAGGCGGATGTAAGAAGACCTAATAGAAGCTTCCGCTTCTAGAAGGATCTTCC
>ML777564.1:3183396-3194147 GCA_009831015.1 Picea engelmannii | reverse complement strand
CTTTAGGGTTCAATAAGTGGAATATTTGTGTCATATTGTATCTCATGAAGGTGTGAAAGTGGATTCTAACAAAATTAAATCTATGAGGAAATGGATAATTCCCAAAACCTTGAAGAAACTTAGAGGATTCTTAAGATTGACAGGCTATTTCCACAAGATTGTCAAGAACTATGGTCAAATAGGAGAACCAATAACAACATTATTAAATAAGGAAGCATTTTATTAGACTGAAGAAGCAACCAAAGCTTTTGAAAAACTTAAGGAGGCTAAGTGTATAACTCTCGTCCTGGCCACACCTGCCTTTGCATAAACACTTATTGCAGAGTGTGATGCCTCAGGCCATGGAATTGGTGCAAGGAAGGCCCCTTTCCTTTGAAAGCATCCAACTTAAAGGAAAAAACTTAGTCAAACCCATTCATGAAAAAAAAATGTTGGCCATACTACATGCAATTCAGAGATGACACCCTTACTTATTAGAAAGACACTTCAAAGTAAAAATGGATCATGATAGTTTGAAGTACTTCTTGGAGCAATGCTTATATTTAGAAGATCAACAAAAATGGGTTACAAAGATGTTGGGTTATGAATTTGAAATTATCTGCAAAAAAGGAAAACGTAATGTTGTGGCCCTCCCACAACAACCCATTTTTTATTTAAAAAATGGGTTCCCCTATTCTAATTTTTTTTACAAGGTACTATATTTCTAGTTTATTGAAAAGGTGTTGGCATGGAGAAGTAGTCCCTACTACTTATAAAATATATGAGTCTTTCCTTTCATTTCCATCTTTAGATTGCAATCAACGATAGCCTCCTTTCTACGTCAATCAACACTCCTTCTCAGAAATCTATCATTTCCTCCACTCGTTGTAGGCACACAAAACATGTATCCAACTTAATATGCTCTGGGAACTTCACAATTGCACCTTTTCACCTAAGTCTGAATCGGGGTCAAAAAGTTGCTTCTACACTAATCATATTTCGACAAAAGCCTTTCTGATTGCCAAATCGGAAAAGGATTCTGTCAGAATCATCTACGTTGGAGTATTTCTCCTCACGAATAAGTTTCAAATATGATTCATTTACTTTGATAGCCTAGGAATACCATGTGTTATTTAGTATGCTATGTGGAAACTAATTGCTAGTATGAGGTAAACAATCAAGTACTAAATCCGCCAGGTCAACACATTAACCATCAACCCTTTAATGAACCTTTCGCAACTAGCCTTCTCCTTGCCTTTTGGGATGACACACTTTTTGATAAAAGAGAATATACTTTCGATGCCACCTCCGTTGGGGTCCTAATATTTCAAGTTTGTTTTGAACTCTGAATTATAAAATTCGACGATGAATATTTAAGTATTAGCAATTTTCCAATGTCAACATGCAAATCCAGGTTAAAAGTGGAATATTATTTTGATACCTCCTTCGTCGGGGTTTTGACATCTTTGGGGTCTGATGGACCCTGAATCATAAAGTATGACAATATACCTTGAAACCATTTCAAGTCTTCATGGTCGACACTCAAACCCAGGTAAAAGAGAATATACCTTTGATACCTTGCCATCAGAGTGTACCTCAACTTGATTGTCGATGATCTCCAAGGAGATGACTCCGACCAACCCCACTTATCACCACGACCATGCTGCTGCTATGTCGACACACAAATCTAGGTAGGATAAGGAATATTCTTCGATCCCTTTCCTTTGGAGTGAAAATAACCCATGAACTTTCCCAAGTCCAATCGAAGAGACTCCAACAACCATTTTTCGAATTTAAGCCTCCGCTTCGACCACAATATGCATATTTGGACAATCTTCCCTCTTAAATCACATTAATGGTAGAGATCACGCTTGGATTTTGAAATAGTCCTCGTACACAGAGGATTTATTACACATTTAGAGTGATTTTATACATATGAACATACCCTAAACCCTCACTTTTCACTCTATCTTCATCCGTAATCTGGTAAAACACTCTGCCTCACTCTGATTAGCTCTATATTATTCTAAAATTGTCCGTTTCGACTAAATTGTAAGTGTTACACTTTTCTAACATTATTTGTCTCCTTATAGTTGCTTCATTATTCTTTGGGGATTAATTCATGTTTTGACTCTGGTGATATAGGACACAGACAAGATTTCACTATGGAAAGCCATAATATTAGGAGACCCAAGGGCTTTGTCTACTTTCAATCAACCTCTACACCTGAAACTTCTTCTCTCCAAGTAGAGGTTCTGGTAATAGAAACTACCCATCACACTGGCGAAGACCAAAGCTTCAGATACGACAAGATATACAAGATTTTTAATACTGGATATTTTCCTCCAGAAGATGAAAACCTGGAGATATATCATAACATATAGAAAAGCGACATTCATCTTGTTGTTGCTCGACCACCACTTTTTCCTTATAATGAAGCAGTCCAATGGTGTTTAAGTAGTTCGACCCAAATACTACAACCATCTTAAGCAAACACAAGAGGCGAGTAACATCCCTAAGGCTTGAAGGAATTGACACAATATATTACTTTCCCACACTTGCTCACACTCTCATTGAGCCTTTCTTAAAGGGTTTCTCTCAAAGAAACAAAGGCCCAATTAAATTGATGAAACACTAGTGGGTGGATGAAGACAATATGCTCAAGGAGGGACAAAAGTTGGTCCCCACACAAGAATTCAAAGCACCATACAAAATGTTGGTCGCTATGTTGAATCGATTGTATGGTGTGGAAAAAAGCACACACTTTCAAATAGATTGGCTATCATTGCCCCATACCATCATTAAAATGGGACATGTGTTTAATTAGGCATATATCTTGGCTTTCAACATATGCCTACACATGAAAAACATTCCAGGTATGAGGAAGTCCTATTTTTAAATGTTATCCTACCTGATTGATGCCATCTATTCCTTTGTACAATTTATTGATCTAGGGTGGAATTGGGACCGAGACTAACCCCTTGTACATATGTATTACTCTGAATTATGGAGCATAAATTACAAAACATATTTTCATGACATCTGTAACTACTTCCTTGCCCCTCTCTATAGTGTACTTTTTGGTTTTTCTAGGCATAAAATTTCCATCGAAGCCCAGACCAGATTGAAAGGGGTAGTAGAATGGTACTTGGGAAAATACTACTCATACATTAGAGTGTATGGTTCCACTGGAGCCCCACATATTTTTCCTTTATTTGTCCCAGACTGTCTTCTAATGAGAGAAATCACCTATCAAACCACAAGAACATGGGTCACCTCCCTTCTCATGAGTAGTAGCCAAAAACTTTGGCCTATGTTTCCTATCCACATAGGGAATTACACCATTTCCAATGGTATGCATGCTAGAAAGGAGCTAGAATCCCTATAGGATGTATGCCTATGCCTTAGAGGGACAAAAGGTCATGACTCACATGAAATTGTTGTTGGTCATGTTAGATCTGTAGGTCTCACCCATCCTAACATACATGTAGTTGATTTTGAGGAAGACAAACTCAAAGGGATTATTTTCTATGAAGAATTTTTACATAAAATACCTAATGATGTTGTCAAGCAAGATCTAGAATCAGAGCAGGAAGAAATGAAATGGATTACAATTGAAAATTTTCAAAGACTGCTGCAAGAAGAGCAAGACAAATTGAACACCAAAGAATAAGAAAAAAACAAGAAGGCAAAAAAGTTAGAGAAAAAAACACTGCAAGTTGAGGAAGAGTACCAGAAAAAACTATCCGAAGAGGAAATAATCGGAAGGGAAAATGAAATCAAAGCAGAGCATGAAGCCTTCCAAAAGAAGAAAGTTGAAGAAGAGGCTAAGAGACTGGCTGATGAAGAAGAAGCTATAGAGCTGGATGACGAGGTAGAGGCAAAACGATTAGCTGAAGAGGCCGAAGCTAAGAGGAAAGCAAAAGAACGATTGAAACAAAAAAAAACACAAGAGTTGACCAAGAACCAAAGTAGTCCATCTATGCCCAATCTGGGTATTGTGAACATTCCACCTCAGGAATACAGTCCCCTAAATGCCATCCTAGGCGATTCTACCTTCTCTTCGCATGTTCTGAATTTCAAAGGCACTGTAGTGGCCATTGGAGATTATTATTAATGTTATAGAACGAAAATCATTGAGAAGAGATCAAACAAGAGAAAAATGGGAGAATACGCCAAGTCTAGATCATCTACATAAATATTTTTAGAGTAGAAAGCTGGGCATGACCAAGAAGAGAATGTTGTTCAAGCGGCGTCTACCCTCCATGCCTTTGTAGGATTGAATGTGTCATTTGTTCTCGAGGTAACAAACGCCTTAAGAAAAACCCCAAACATGATTACATAATTGGAGGTAGAATTGAAGAATGTGAAGGACAAGCTCATTGGGGAATTCAAAGTTGCCACATGGGTGGATGAAACCCTCACTGCATAAAATTTGAATACAACATTGCATATGCAAAAGGATGAGATGAATGCAGAGTATGAAAGAAGGGCACAGATCCAATGGGACACCCACGTTAGAGAATTAGTATGTGTGAAACTCGAATTTGGTGATGAGATAGAGCAACCAAAAATGGAACACACTGGAGAAGTTGCCAAGATGCAAGCCAAATTAACTCAATCTAAGGGGCTCATGGAGCAACAAAGTTTCTAGATACTCGTTTAGAACAAGAAAAGAAAAAACTCGAAAAGGATCTAGAAGAGAGAAAGACCTCAATTTTGGTTGTGGAAACTGTTAAAGCGAAGGCATTGGAGCTAAATGAGAAACTCAAATCCGAGCAGAAATAATTCTTATGTCTACTTAGTGGTATACAGGTTGACCGAAGTGATCAATTAATGTTGCAGGACAAAATAATTGAAATTCAAGGAAAATATCAGGAGGCAAATAATGCCTTCGATCAAATTCTCAAATGGAAAGAATTGTATGAAACACCCCCGACTACACCACCAATGTATACTAGGAAGGAGAAAATCAAGCATCATGTTTTCTTCGACACTTGGAAACCTTTCTTGAAAGATATTCATAGTGTCCAAGAAGCAACAACTAACGCCTACCAGAAGTTGTGGAGTATCTCAAATGATCTCATGGAAGAATTCAAAATGCAATTGATGCCCCCCATCGATGAGGCAACACCTGCCATAGTGAGGCTAGTTGAAGTGGATGAACGTATGGGAATTAGTAAGGTAAACATTGAGAATTTAACTCAAGTGAAAAAATATTTCTTTGAAGAACACCTATTGAAGCTTTCCAGGATCATCAGAATGACTCGACACTTTGTGAAATGCACCGCACAAGAGTTTCAACAAGAAGTGTCCACTAAGGTGTGTGATGGGGAACTAGTCATTGAAAAAATGCAATCAGACAAGCTAGAGGACATAATGAAAGATTATTCCCTCTGGGAAGAATATCAAGACCAGATGCAAGGGCAAAGCAGCTCATGATGACATAATTTTTGTAACTGCTCCAGATGTCTCGTGCCTTCTATTTTGTAATTTTATTTTGATGATGAATATGAAGAGTCATTTTGGAAAACTACTTCAGGCTCATGATGGAGCCACAAGAATGTAACTGGTCACTCTGAAGTTATAAAAGAGGAACACTGCCCATGAAAAGGGATTTTGGTTTTGGGATATAGTTGAACAATATTATTACTGTATGTTTAATTTGAACTAGAGACATTTTGAGGATCTTGGTGCGAATATATATGAACGAGATTTTTCTTTTTTATGCATGTTATTTTATGTAATGTGTTAATTCTATTGTACGAACTATTTCTTCACTAGTGTTTGACATATTTACAATCACCATGATTCTCAAATATAAGTGCAGTGATAATGTAATTGGCTAGTGGATCAACTGTTTGTTTCCAACTCATTGGATTGTTAAGTCTTAATGTTCTTGCCCACAAATTATTTTGGTGTAAGTAACACAAATATTTAACTCCACTTGTATTTTAGTTTGCTCTTTATTAGGATAGAATATAGTAGAATAGAATATAAGTGAATATTAAGACTGTATCTAATCATTTTAGTTTAGAATCAGTTCTTTAGAGTTTTAAATCATCTGGGAACCTTCAATTATCATATTCATATTTAGATAGTAATTTAGTTAGATTGGTAACTAGGCCAAAATCTGATCGGAAAGGCTATTCCAAACGAGAGTGGGTCTAATTAGGACATGCCATCGGGTGTTCTCCCTTACCTGCTTGAATGGGTCATTCTAACCCATCAACACTATGGCATCATGATCACCTATATTTATGTAAGAATTCCCAATTCAAACAGAAGGTCCTTATGGAATTGCACACTTCTCCTATAGGAGGACATTCAAGATTCTTGAAAACATACCACAGGATCAAGAAGGATTTTTTCTGGGAAGGTCTTAAAACTGATGTTCAAAAGTTTGTGTTTGAATGTTTGGTATTCCAACTGAATAAGGGAGTGACAATCAAGACTCTTGGTCTCCTACAACCATTAGTTATACCAATTCAACATTGGGAATCTAAGTTTCAAAGGATTTTGTTACAGGTTTACCCAAATCTGAAGGAATGATTGTCATCATGGTAGTAGTGGATCGACTGACAAAGTATGCCAATTTTTTCTCTCTTACTCATACTTTTAAAGCAAGTACAATAGAAGGATTTTTTCAGGGAAGGTCTTAAAACTGATGTTCAAAAGTTTGTGTTTGAATGTTTGGTATTCCAACAGAATAAGGGAGTGACAATCAAGACTCTTGGTCTCCTACAATCATTAGCTATACCAAGTAAATGTTGGGAAGACGTTTCAATGGATTTTATTACAGGGTTACCCAAATCTGATGGAAAGATTGTCATCATGGTAGTAGTGGATCAGCTGACAAAGGATGCCCATTTTTTCTCTCTTACTCATACTTTTAAAGCAAGTACAATAGCCACAACATTCATGGAAACATATCAAAAGCTACATGGAGTCCCCAAGAATATTGTAAGTGATAGAGATCCAATTTTCATTGGAAATTTTTAGATTGAATTATTTTCTTGTTTGGGTACTCAATTGGCCCATAGCTCATTTAACACAGTTACCGACTTAACAAGAACTGTGACCTCAAAATGAGAATTCTAGCCCTTAAAACCCATATTTTTACATAAAAAACATGAAAATCAACCCCCAAATCAAGAAGTGGTGCTATTGGTAGCACCATTTTTTCTAACGGGGTTAAAATTACAACATTTTTCAAACATGGCCTTCAAAAATCATACAATAGCTCAGAAAAACCTTAAATCAACACCTAAATAAAAAATGGTGTTACTTAAAACAAAATGTTTTTTCAAAATGTTAAAATTATAGATAATTTGAAATCTGATTCTTAACAGTTGGTACCATTAAAACCAAAGCCTCAAAATCAACCATCAAATTGAAAAGTACTGCTACTAGTAGCACCCATGCGAAAATTGGGGTATTAAAATGACAATTTTTTTTAAAGCGGTAAAATAAATCATCACTACTATAAACAAAATCATAAAATCAACCCTTAAATGCTTACTTTTAAAATCTTAGTTTATCACTCCAAGCACAAGATAATACATAATGCCATGAAAATATCACCATATACTTAAAAAATTCAACATCACTTTTTAATATTTTTAAACTTTTAATACAAAAATTAAATACAAGTTAGATTGAATGAAAAATAAATCATTTCTTAAAATTATTGTTACATTGTCCATATTCAAAACATACGAGCTAATAAATTTTATTATATTCTCCATAATCAAAACATATAATTCATAAAACGTAGAAATGATTCATAACTTCGTGTAAGATCATATGTAAGTTAAATGCTCATTTCTAGTTACCATACAAACATCATATGGATAAAAAATGCAAAAAATATTTCATACACTTATTTATATTGACTTATGGATTTTTAAATATCATCAAAGTCTACATTGTCTTCAGAGGAATGATTGGATGAAGAAGTATATGATCTATACTATTCTCTATTGACAATGAATGCACCATCTGAGTCTACATGCATGTCCAACATTTCGAATGTCAAAATCATTTTAGATCTACGACTATGTTCAACAATCTCCCATCTTGCAGTTATTTCTCGTGGCAACAACCTCTTGATAATCTCTGTTGTCCTGGAGCGAAGAGTTCCTCTCTTTTTCAAATTGAAGTCATAAATAAGTATGTCAATATCCTCTAATTTTAAGAGGCTAGTGTGATGACGAGTTGTATTTTGACCCTTTCATTTTCTCTTTCTATTGACATGTTTCTCAACCACCATATCTAGCTTGTACACACCATTGAATGGGTGTGTATATGTTGCATGCCAATGCACTTCAATTGCTACAACATCTTCATTTTCTTTGTCAATATTTATAATCTTTGCAATCCAGAATGGATAACCATGTGGATCTTTGGTTGCTAAGACTGCAATCATGCTACCCACCTTAATATCATGCACTGAACCCCTATAAAGGTCTTCCATGGCTTCTCATTGTGCACGCCATCTTCAAGAACCAATATACATTTCTCTTTCCCCTGCTTGTGTAAATTCAATAACACCTCAAGATTCTTGTTGTTCAACAATGTTTCTTTCTTTGGATTCATTTGAAATATTTTGTGGCCAATGAAATGGAGTCTTCAAAAATGTATCTTCATTTGTTGAGCTTGAAATTATGTCACTTTGACCATTGAAAAAAGACTCCCACCAAACAAAATCAACAACATCAAAGTACTCATATGTATCTTTAATGGACTTTTTTTTATTTCTTCCAGGAATTCAGAATAATCTACATCTCTATTATGCCTCCATGCATTATGTATTTCAACAACTGATTGTAATAAAAATAACTTTGATGCAAATATTGGACGATCTTGAATGAACTTAAAAAATGCTAAACGTGATGAAGGCCCCCATTTTGAAGTAGTTGAACACTGCTTTCCCCATACAAGTGTTTTCCCATCAACGTTTTTGAAACAAAATTGATGTTGGAAGCTAATGTCATTAAGCTTCTCAATACATTTTTTGTCACCATGTGATCCCTGAATAAATCTTCACATGTCAACCGTTTCTTCTAATATGTTAAAAACAATCTCTGGAATGTATGATTCTTTAATACATTCAATCAATGATGATAGGCTTCCAACATTTTTCCTCTTCAATTTTACTAAAAAATGACTAAACATTTGATCAATATGATCATGAGTATGTCCAAAAAGAAGGAAACCAACTTTCACCTTTTGAAAGATTCCCAGTTGAATAAGCATGCTTAGATATCCAAACACAATTTGATTTTTGTTTTCACGATTAGTGTTGTCTAACTGTAGATATAGAACTTGAGAAAGATTGCTATACGAATGAGTGAGCACATGATGAATTATGGTGATGGTCAAGTTTGCATCATTATGAATATTTGGAGCTATGAAGTAAACCATTGGGCACATTTTTTCATTAAAAACCATACAACCAACCAAGTGAAACTAAATGAAATTCTATTCTTGTAAATTTTTTGGTGTACAAACGAAATGTGGTAGAAGTGTTTTCCTATGGTCCATGCCATAAATTATCATACCTAAATATTTGTTTGGAGCATCATAACACTTCTTCCGATGTTTGTTCAACTTTTTCCTTTCACTTGATTGTTGATTCTGATGTTCTTGAAGTGCTTTGACTATGGAATCTACACATGACATAAAATGAAAATATTGATAATATGTTTTCATAGTTGATAACTATCCAAATAAAAAAAACCAAAATAGTAAATACATACCTCTTTCTACCCCTTCAGATTTATCTCTTCTTGATTTAAGAGTAACAGATGTACTACAAACCCCCATCCTTGACTTTTTAGGAACACATACATTGTTGAATTGTTTCTTCCATATTCTTGTAAAATATGCATATGTAATAAAATTACCATTTCCTTCAACACCTTTAACATATTCTTTGTACAAGTTGCAGATTTCCCTCCTTGAGAAATTATCTGGAATATGTATTGTGTCTCTATCTAGCGTACACTCTTCATGTTTGGCAAAGAAATCATGCATCCATGACAATGCAATATTTTTTAATATCCCACTCTCTCATCCATGATGTACCTTTGAATAAAATGAAGGATATTTTTCCAACCTTCTTTGGATTCTTGATAGACGAAGATTACCAATTGAGTCAATTGAATAAAACATAGTATTTTTTCAAAGTAAAAGATTCCCAATGTGATAATCATATCATGTCTTGGTGGATATCATGCACCCCATTAAATATGAATTTTGCATGCTCTTATTCATTGACAAATATGTCTTCCTTTTATTGAAGGCATACATGAAGTCCATGCTTTTCAAACAATTATTTTGACAACAATCACTTGAGATAAAATCACTTATGGAAACTGATTTAATGAGAAATTCTTTCCTAGACCTTGTATAACTAGAATTATTTGGATTGATATAAAAATGTCTAATCCTGGTCCTAGACACAATGTTTCTTTGCAATGTCTCCACTATTTCATCATCCTCACTAGAAGGAATATCAAGCAAAACATTGTCAGGAGACCGAACAAGAGAATGTCGATCACCTTGATTTATTGCAGATGAATGATTGAGAACATAATATTTATTCCTAGGTCCATCATCATCTTCATTGATAATCTCATTGATAAGAGGGATATCAAACTCACTAGAAAAATGATTACCATCCTTACCAATGTCATTGGATCTTCCATGGAAATATTCACCTAAAGGAAAATCATTATCACCCTTAAGACTATCAATTCCATTAAACT
>ML777564.1:3156086-3171735 GCA_009831015.1 Picea engelmannii | reverse complement strand
AAAAAAAATACTCCCTAGGTATTGCAGATATCCCTCATGGTTATAATATTCAAAACATTGGATATGATACTGAGCCTTATACTTACCAATATTTCAATAAAGTGGTTATGGGATTTACGAAAGTCACAACATAACCATTTTGGATATTTCTATTTTTTCATTCAGACACACAACAAGGATTAGTACAATCAATCTTCAAGGGAAAAGAAAAGACAAGGATGCAACTTATTTGGTAATATATTGAAAGTGTATGTTTAGAGATTAAGATTAGAAATCAATTTTATTAATTCACAAGTTAATTGAATTTGCACTTATTTATGTTACAGGAAGAAGCCTAATATTCAGAACTCCAATAGAGAACCATTTACACGTGATATTGAGAATATTCATCTTGCAACCTAGACACAATATAATTCTTATAATTCTATTCTTGTCAATGTAAAGGATGGAGGGAAGCCTAGTGGTTTATTGGTTTACAATGTTGTGGTTAAAAAGCTAACATATGAGAAAAATGATTTGAAAGGAGAGATGGTTAACATTTATCAAAAACCACAAGCATGAATTAATTATCTTATAGATACATTTTCAAATGAAGGAGATTGGGTTTTGGATTTGTTCTCGAGTTTAGGTAAGAATTATGATCAAACAATTTTGAAATCATATTTCAATCTTTATTATTTTTAATTTATGTTGTTTTACATTATTTAACTTAATTATTTATTTTGTATTTGGTGATTAGGTACAACACTAGCGTGTTGCTTACAAAAAGGAAGAAATTGCATAGTCACTGAAAGTGACCCACTACAGTGTGGTTTTATTCAACAAAGAATTAATGTTAGTCCAACTCTTATAGATGAAATGAAAGAATTTGGCTTGAGGAAATGAGGTTTTAATGAATCAAAGGTGGCAAAAATGTCAAAGGAACCTCAAGTACCATTAGGAGGATTGATCGGAAAGGATCACTTTGGAGAACTTGCGGATATCAAAGACCCAATGGCAAAGCAAAATGACACAATGGAAGAGCAAAATGACACAATGGAAGCACAAAATGATGTCCAAGAAGATGATAATGTGTCCGTTGAGAATGATGAATTTGGGATATATGATATTGTTGATTAGTTTTAAGATGCCCTTGAAAACGATGCTCAATTTTACAAATTTTTTATGAGCTATAACTATAATGTTTTGACTTTCATATTTTAAAATAAGAATGAATATGTATCTATTGTTGTTTTATGATGATTTTTTTTTTACTTTTATTTGTATGTGAATCACTATACTAGGGAAAATGACATGAAATGTTGTAATTTTTTTACTTCAAATGTATAAAAATATGGAAAAAATTGTTAATTTTTTTAAAAAAATTCACTTTTGTTTTGTTCAATTATGTCCATAAAAATGCTTTATTTGACATGTTATTTCAAATGGATAGGTACCAAAATGTATAGATTTTTTTTTTATTATATATGGATTTAAAATGTATATTTTTTGATAAATATTTAAAAATAGTGTTATTTAACTACAATTATTTTCTATGTATTGAAGTAAAGGTAAACAATGCATTAAATATTATATTTTCCACTATATTTAAAAAGTATGGAACCATAAATTTATTAAGGAGACATAATTATATGAAAAATCTTAATTTCAAAAAAGTAAATGATATACAACATTTCTAACATCGAAAGAAACATGGAAAAATGATTAAAAACATCGTTGAAAAAAAAATAGAAAAAATAGAAAATAGATGAAAAAAACACCATTGAAAAAAAAATTAGAACAATTTGAAAATAAATGAAAAAATAAGCATTTAAAAAAATAATGTGGATACATTATGGATAAGAATATTTAAAATATCAAAAAACACCCTAAAAAGGGAGTGGGGGTGCTAATGGTAGCACAACTTTTCAAAACAAGGTAAAAAATGTGACCCCCCAAAAACAAGAACTCTATAGAGTTCTCGTTAAGTTGGTAACTGTGTTATTTTACCACCCTCAATCCAATGGGAAAACTGAGATTGTGAATAAATGTGTATAAGAATATCTTCGTTGATTTGCATCTGATAAATAGACACAATGGTTCAATTGGTTTCCCTTGGCAGAATGGTGGTACAACACATCCTTCCATACTTAATAAAAAATGTCCCCATTTCTGGCACTTTATGGATATCTGTCAGTGTTTCATGGAAACCTGCACATGAGATCTAGCTAAAGAAAGTACAAACAAAGCTTATCAAGAAAGGAAGAGAGATTCAATATGGAAGAATGAGAAAATATATTCACACTACTCCAATGAGTCAATGATTGATACATAGATCATGATCAATATGATACAATGAATGAGTAGAATACACTCATATATAGGGCAAAACATTCCATAATTAAGAAAAACAATCAAGCAATTAGTTTTACTTAGGAATGCATGCATGCATAATAGTGATGGTAAAAATAGAAAGTCTAAAATAGAACTAGTCAGTTAACTCCCACTGAACTAGTGTGTCGAAAATAGAAATTTCTCCAACACCCTCCCTAAACATCACTATGGAGTAAAAAATGAGTCCCGGCTACTAGGCCATTTTAGGTACTCATGTACAATGCAACTAATGAACACTGAATAAAAGTGAGGAAAGAGGGAAAACCACGTGGGAACAACCCCCCCCCTCAAAAGATAATGTATCAAAATAAGAAAATGACAACTGCTAGGAAACTGTGTTCTTCACTGCAAGACGATCCCGCAAAGTCTGAAACTTCTGCTCACTGAAAGTCTTCATGAAGATGTATAAATATTTATGGATCTGATGAAGTCCTTTGGCAACTTGTCGAGCCTTGTACCTCTTGATCCTGTGGACCCATATGCACCTGAAAATATTCCTTTCTGGTGGAAGTGGAACCATATGCGAAGTCTGATTCTTTAGGAGTGAGTCATACTCCTTATGCATGGTTGCTTTCCATAATGGATTTCCCACAACCCTATTGTAGTTTTGTAGATTGGTAGATTGAACCATATAACAATGCATGGGCATCACAGGTTCTGAAGACGAAAGTACATGAGAAGGCTCCTTATGCGGAGATCGAGTCCTTCTTGAATCCAATGGATTCCCTGCAAGGTTTTATGCTGCCTGAAGCGTGGTATGTGCCTTCTTGGGCATATGATGAAGCTTCGACACTGGCTTCTTATCTGGATGTACTACCTGCTTATTTCCATGTACAAAATCTGAGTGTATGGAATCATATCTGATGTCTGAAACTGATGAAAGAATAAGAGTATATGCATGTTGCATTGAAGGTGCATGCAAAGTATTCTCCTTATGTGTAAGTAGAATAGATGAGTCATCATCAGAAAACTTAGTGAATTTATACAACCTTGACTTGTGATCCACCTCACCAATTGCAATGATGGAATTTTCATGCATGTTAATTACTGAAACTGAATCTGATGTAAATTCAACCTTTTTACCTTTATGAGTGATCTGATAAACTAAGAGCATATTCATGGAAAGATTTGGAACATGTAAAACATTCTCAAAACTGCCATTGTGGAGTTACACTCTCCCTTCTCCTGCTACTGCTACTGGAGTGTCATCCCCATGAGAATAGGGGGTCTTGAGCATGGACTTAAAGAAGAGAAAACTTCCTCTTTCGCTGCCATATGATGGGATGAACCAGAATCTATAATCCATGAATCAGATGAGGAATTAATTGCAACCATATCATGATGATTACCTTTCTTAGGCGCATGGTCTTCTTCCTTCTTCTTATTGGCTCCTTCAGGAATGAAGTCTCCAAGGTTGTTCTACTGAAGTGCCTGTGCCATAAGATTGATCTGTTTCTTCATGCATGTGGATTCTTCATGATTCACTTTATTGCAGTAAGTGCACTGTTTTCCCTTCTTCTTCTTCTTGGAATCTGAAGAGTCTCTGGAACCTGAAGAATCGTTGAAGGGTTTGGAATATCCCTCCTTCCCATTTTGTTTGGATGACCCTTTTCCATCATGCATGGTGAGTGCATGTGATTTGAGATATTTCATGAGGCCCATTTGTATGAGTTTTGTCTGCTCTTGTGTAAGAGACTCAATGAACTGAGCCAACGTAGGCATTTTCCAATTTGTTCCAAAAAGACATCTGTCAGAATGTAAATTGGAGACATATACATCATATTCTGGTCCTAGCTTGGCCAAGATTGTTAGAATACATTGTTTCTCTTGTGTAGACTTATCAATACCACATTCACCTAAGCTCAATAAAAAAGATTTAAATTTAGTAAAAAATCTTGTATATTATCAAAACTTTTAGGTTCTAAGGTATTCAACTCTACCTCAAGCATATGACCTCACATCTCATCCTGCTTTCTAAATAGTCCTTTGAAGCTGGTCCAGATCTCATTTGGAGTCTTGCATGCAACAAAATGAAACCATAAATCAGTGGAGATTAACTCAAGAAGTAGTCCTGTGGCCTCATCCTTATGGTTCACCCATCTCATCTTCTCAATCGTTGATATAGGTTCTGTTTCTGTCGCCATCGTCAAATTATACAATCCTTTCCTTCTGAGTTGGAATTCCACCTTGGGCTTCGAATAAAAATAATTGTATGGTGTGAGTATTACCACCAAGTTTGATTATATAAAATTTGTCCTATCCATCTCTCCCACTATTTCTAAGAACCCCTAAAAATTTACTCTCAATCTGCAAGTGAAAAATTAAGAAATCATGGCAGAAAGGGTACTTTAAGTGAAAATTCGTATTAGTTTCAGGAGATGATCTTGTGACTTACTTTCTGAGAAAACGATGAAGAATCTCACCAAACGGTTGAAAACCCAGTTCCAAAATGGGTCGATTTACTTTCTAATAGGTCGTTTCCTCCAAAGCTTAATATTTTGGGAGCAATGAATGTAGAAAGGTACGAACACAGATTCGTATCAATTTCAGGAGGCTATCTTGCGGCTTACTTTCTGATCAAACGATGAGGAATATCGCCAAACGGTTGAAAATCCACTTCCAAAATGGGTCGATTTACTTTCTGCGTGGGTTGTTTCTTCCAAAACGTAATATTTTGGGAGGAATAAATGCTAAAAGGTACGACCATGGATTTAGCTCGCTGAAACTCCGGTTTTCCTTATTCTTTGGCTTGTCTGGCTGGCTCCAAGCAACATAGCTTTGATACCATGTCAGTGTTTCATGGAAACCTGCATAGGAGATCTAGCTAAAGCAAGTACAAACAAAGCTTATCAAGAAAGGAAGAGAGATTCAATATGGAAGAATGAGAAAATATATTCACACTACTCCAATGAGCTGATGATTGATACATAGATCATGATCAATATGATACAATGAATGAGTGGAATACACTCATATATAGGGGAAAACATTCCATAATTAAGAAAAACAATCAAGCAATTAGTTTTCCTTAGGAATGCATGCATGCATAATAGTGATGGTAAAAATAGAAAGTCTAAAATAGAATTAGTCAGTTAACTCCCACTGAACCAGTGTGTTGAAAATAGAAATTTCTCCAAATCATCCTCCATCCATTACATCACCCTTGAAATTGAATATAAAGGTTCAAGTAGTGGAGGACCATGTAGGGAACCGACAATAGGTCCTAAAAATATTGAAGGACAACTTGGTTATGGCACAAAATAGGATGAAACAACAAGCATATCAACATTGTAGTGAAGGGGAATTTGAAGTGGGGGATTTAATATTTTTGAGGATACAACCATACAAACAGATGTCCCTCAAGAAACAAAATAAGGAGAATAAATTAGCACACAAATATCATGGCCCCTATAAGGTTTTGCAAAGGATTGGAAGTGTGTCTTACAAATTGGAGTTGCCTCCATCTTCCATGTACATCCAGTCTTCCATGTGTCTTAGTTAAAGAAGGTCATTGACAACAAGATCCTAGTCCAAACTATTTTACCAGAGATCAATGAAGAAGAGAAAATTATACTAGATCTAGAAAGAATCCTTGAAACAAGAATTAAGCAACTGAGAAATCGAGCAATTACATAGTACCTAATCAAATGGAAGAGCCTACTAGTGGAAGAGGCAACATGGGAAGATGAGCTCTTTGTGCAGAAGCACCCATTGTTAGTCAAGTGTCGAGGAAAACAATTGTTTGAAGGGGATGAACATGTTAATCCCTATAAAAATCCCCATGTTATGTATAAAACCCCTTATTAATCCCTAGATATTGAATTATTACATTTCTAGTGTTGTGTAGGTTGGCTAGAACCCTTCATTACACCCTTTCATCATAATTGTACCCCTTCGTCTCATATATATATATATATAAGACCTAGTGTTAGGATCATCTTATTACATCTCATATTGTATTCTGAATTGGATATATGGTAAAAAGTGGTTTCCCCCTCGAATTGGACTGTAATTCATTGATTTTTTATCATTTTTAAGGTGTTGGACCATAATAGGTCACTTACTTAAACTTGTAATAACTATGCACAAAGAAAACCAAGTTCAAGTAGGATAATGTCCTTGATATTAAATGTTACTATTTATTCACATTCAACCTCTTATTATCCTATAAGTCCCAATGTGCTAGTGATTTTCTGCCTCCATAGCGAGTTGGGTAATCACCCCATGTCATACTACTTGGAATATTCAAATTCTCCACCAGTCACATCCTTGCAACCTTTTAATTCATGCTATCATTCACATCACAAATATCATTTCCTAATCACACTAACTATAAAATTACATTGATCATTACCATCATTTCCACTAACCACCCTTAGTTTTTTTCCTACTACTCAATCCACTCAACAAACTTTCTAGGGAAGAGGTTTGTCACTTTCTTGTAGCAATTTTCCAGCTCTTAAACCAAAGATAGACACCCCATCTTTATCATTTCATAAATTTATCCGAGAGGGTTTTCTACAATTCTCATAATTCCCCAAGCATATTAATGTTGTGAAAACACAAAGTGAGACACAAGAGACTTATTAAACTGACCACTCCATATTGTTGTCATTCATATCAAATCACCCCGCTCAATTATTACGTTTTTCTTCATGGTGCTTTTCCTTTTTTGTTCACAGAATTTTCACAATTCTTAACTTGGCTAGTTCAATTACCATCCCATAGGCCCTCTTGGGTTCATAATAATTTGAATCTAATGTCACCATAACTTCCAAAAAATTCTTCTAATGGCCTACATCATTAACTTGAATAATTTAACTTTAATTAATAAATATAAGGTGTTTGCTTCCTAATATAACATTATCATTGTTTAGGTATCATGGTGATTCACATCCTATCCCTATCCGAAGACATTTATGTCATTCACAACATTTTGACAAAGGGTTACCTATTCTAAGTGTGCTAATTTATCCTTGGTTCAGTCTTGGAAATTTTTCCACAGCTACAACATGGAATCCTTTCTACTCCACCTTGATTATTTCACCTGTACCTCTCATGATTATCCCACCATGACAATTCCTTGATTATGCCATCCTAATCACTTTGCCAAGATTATTCCATCATTATCATTCTCTGATGATTATGTTGATAAAGCATGTTCTTGACATTTATGCCTATGGCTAGATTACAAGTGTCTTAATGTTATTTTCTTATACCTTTAATGATAAGCTATTGTCCTCTTCACTTCCTAGAGTTACAGATGTTACATTAGTGTATTTAAGTGATTGTATAGCAATTCACATGTGCAATTCCTTTCTTAATGTCACATAGTTATGTTCCTAATCAATAATATCAAGCCCAAGGGAAACATGTAAGAGCCATTTTAAACAAATAATCATAATTCTATGCATGAGGGAAATTCAAATAATGAATCTAAAGTAGATCCAAACAATGGTAAGCAAGTAACACAAACATATCAAAAGTGAAAGATTGGTTACAAAGGATATCTTTGTTGGTTCGAAATTGAATACTTAGCTCATTTACTACTACAATATATTGCTCTTGTTCTCATTAGCTACCTCAAAGTGTGAATGTCAACTATCCCTTACTTCTATTCAACAATACAGACATCTTAACTCTTGTAGCCAATTCTAATATTTTGTTTCACCATTTTTCAAGTTTGTTGCAATCCTTTCCATCAAATCGTTTATTTCCTTTGATCAATTTTTCTCAATTTTGGCTCTAAAATAAAATTCTATTTATTTTTGATGATCTTATTGATAGTGTCCAACCAAGTCAATGACGGTCATAAGGCTAACTATCAAACCCAACAACAAATGACCTAACTTCAAGAACCTGACTTTATTCAAGTCCAATAATTAGTTGTGAATAACATACATTTAGTAACTTACACCAGCCTCGACCTCTGACACAACTAGATAAAACTCTTCATGTCTAAAGGAAAGTCACTATATGATGTGTCAACAACCATGTGGAAGATGAAATTCTTGACCAAGCATGTGAACAAATCATTATATATGTTAGTTACTATACCTATAATTTGACTTAACTTCCATATTCATCATGGCCCAATTTTCGTTGTATAAACATGAGGATTGTAACCCCTTTGATCATTTTGATGCACTCTCAAAACTTTGTTTATTCGAAATAGATATACTTACAAGTTGTGTTGTATTAGTAGTATATTTATATTCATAGAGGTCATAGTCTGGTTAATGAAGTCCAATGTTGTCTATTATGAAGCATAAATAAACTAAAATACAACAACAAGGCAGTTGTAAAGCCTTCCGCGACACCTACTGAGTGCTTGCGCTCCTTGGGAAAATTTAGAGACAAGTCTAGCAGAGAGAAAAATGAGTATGTGATCGGTTGGGAAAGCACTTGTCTTATGGGCGTGGGTAAGAGCACCTTGGGTGCACAATGGCGATGTGTGAACCCAAGGGGGCACACACCTCACTTCCCTTGTGATGAATGATAGAGACTTAGGTTGAGTTTGGGTAAGGATGAGGTGAATTGGGCGTGCACCCATGGAGTGCACCTGCCTTCACTAGGAAACATGGGCGTGTTAGAGAGGTTGGATGACCCCATCAACACACCCACCGAGATTCACATTGATCGACACAAGGAAGAGCATAAGGCAAGGGGCGTACACCCAAGGATGGGGCGCATCGGTCCAAGAGACATGAAGGTTGATGAGTTCACAGGTTCATTTGGGCACGTTGGTCCACAAAGGGGCACGCTGGTTTGTTTGGGCATGGTGGTTCGTGAAGGGGCACGACATACCCAAAGGACACAATGATTCATGAAGGTGAAATTCAGAGTCCATATAAGAGCACAAGGTGCACGACCAAGAGGCATAAGTAAGTGAGAAATCAATGAGACAAGAATTCAATCTAAGGTGGGCGCATAGCTAGGGAGCACCATAGGCTAAGGCAAGGAGGTGTGACGAATGAGTCTTGGTGTGACAAATCTGTAAGTCTGGAAAATTTTGTTGTATGGGGCGAGTCATGTGGCTCTTCCCATGTTTGTAACTGGGATAGTAGTGCCCTATCTACATTGCATTTTATTTGTTTCACAATATAATAAATGAAGTCAGGTATTAGGCACTGTTGGTGCCACTCGCACTATATCTGTGTCTTTTGTGTTTCACATGTTTTCTATTGTATGCCAGAATGACTAAATGTTAAAGAATGTTAACAATTGTCTAAGTATAGAATAGATTTTCATAGGTAGGTGTGTGACTTATCTATAGCCTAAAACATAGTATGGATATGATCTAGGTGAAGAGGCGTAGTCCGGGTGAAGTATCCTTGGTTGAGACAAGCTTCCAAGTGAGAACCGCCATGGTGCCACATGTCCACAAGATGCCAAGGTTAGACTTGGGCATGACTCTTGGGGGTGTGACAACAACCATATTGGGATAAAAAACATGATAGAGGGTCACAAATACAACAGAGAGGTCAAGGCTCTCTGCTAGTCATGTTGTCACTGACATCTCTTCAAATTAAAGTCTAGGCATGAATTACAACTTGTTATCCATTGTTCAGTTTCTTATTTTCTTTAGATTTTTTTCAATAAATAAGATAAATTTATTAATGTTTAATAGTCAATACTCTTAGCATTAATCATACCCATGTTTATATTTTTGAAGAACACAATTGAAGTTACAACAAGATTTGTAGTGAATACAATTCAAGTTGGCCATATTTTCTTGGTAATTGTCATGGATGAAAAAAAAAGAGTGATATTTAATCAAGTTAACTCTAGATATAAATCCTTTCTCCAATGCTTTTTATTTTTTGGATAATTCATGATGGCACTACTTGTTTCAAGCTAATCAAGTTCATTGCATTATTTTTCCTCCCCTCTTTGAGAGGCTACATCCTTGGAGCAAAGTCGACCATTAGTCAAGTTAAGACACAATATGAGAAACATTGATTGGCCCCATGAAAGCACTCCAAATTCAACATTGTTTAGCTAACTAAAGACACACTATGTTAGTGGCCATATGTATATTTACGAAGTATCATATGTTTACAGAGGCTAGTATTTCTCATTCACTTCTCTTTTGAGCAAACCTAGTTGGATTCATGCTGGGGAAATTTTTTTGGTGTTCCTCCAACAATATGGATAAGTTGTTTTTCAGAAAATATGTCTCTCAAGACTTTGTCTTTGCAATGGAAATGCTAGTCCACTTTGATGATGGTAATTTTATTTCTAATTTTTCTCATTGAACATTACTATGTACATGTCTTTCTCCAATTTTTATCTTCCAATTTCATACTCATAGATAGGTTTTAGTTGGTTCATAAAATGCTTCCCAAAATGCAATGTTGGTCACTTTAATATTATTTCACCAAGAGTAGATTTATAGTTAAGATAGAAAAGATCAATATTTGTGTTTGTTTGCATTAGTATAATGCTAAAATAATGTAGGATTTCAAATGGATCTATGTTAATGTATAAACATAGAATAATAGATCAAATTCTATCTATTCTTAAATGTTAATTATGTTAGTTTCATCTTGAAAACCATAAAAAACCTTTTATTTTTTGGGAGATTTTCATTGATACTTCTTTGATATCAATTATTCTAACTATTAAATTTATCTTCATTACAAGTTTTAACACTAATGAAATACATATTATAAACAAAATATACGACAATTTTGGGAACCTCTTAAATGTAATTAAATTCCACTATAACTGGCTAGCCTCCAACGTCGAGTTTCTTTATAAATGTACAAAACTAGTCTATTATACATACATATATAACTATAACTAAAAGAAGGGAACAACTAAACCATAAATAAATTGAATAATCTAAGTAATTAAAACACAAGTATAATAATTTTTAGAACAACCACACTTCTTGTATTAACAAAGTTATACATTCATAAAGAAGTATTGCCACCTAGTATATCAACTCATATATCGTTAAACTCATACCTTAGCAAGGTTGTGTGGCAGCGTAGTCCCTGCCAATGAGGTTACAAAGTAAATTGTGGAAAATGGGGTCGAATTGTAAATGACGTAAGTGTTCGGTGCAAAATGTATATCACGGAAATACGTATATCACAAAACTGTTGTGTGCAACATGTATATCATGGAACATTGGGCATAAAATTTCATTAGCGCTAAGGCGCGACCCCACGGAGCAAAGTAAATTGTGGAAAATGGGGTCGAATTGTAAATGACAAAAGTCTTTGGTGCAAAATGTATATCACGGAAATGTTGTGTGCAACATGTATATCATGGAACATGTGGCATAAAATTTCGTTAGCGGTAAGGTGGGACCCCACAGAGAGATAGGATGCAAAATGTATATCATGGGACATGGGGTATAAAATTTCATTAGCGCTAAGGCACGACCCCACAGAGAGATAGGAAACTGCAACGAAGATGTGGCAAGCAGCATGAAGCACAGGTGGTATCCATGCAGTAAATGACATTCGACATGTAGAGCATCATTTATTTTTTGAAAGTATATAACAAAATATAATTTGTTTATAGTGGAAGAAAAAATTTGGAAATTTATCCATGCAATAAATGACGCTTGGCATGTAGAGCACCATTTATTTTTTGGAAGTATATAACAAAACACAAATTTGTTCATAGTGGAAGAAAAAATTTGGAAATTTAAATGCATTTGGCATATAGACCGGTGAAAGATAAAAATGTGTGAGGACATAAATTTAAAAGGAGATAAGAAAACAATTTTAATTGAAATATATCAAAAAATAAAAGTTTGTTACATACTACTGGAAATTTTGAAATACATAAAAAAAAAAAGTCTGTGACATATTAATGGAAATTTCAATGCTTTTTTCATGTAGACTAGGATTGGGGCTCCCGCAGAACATTAGAGAAATATGTAGAAGAAACAATATAGTAGAAAAAAGACTTGCAAAAAAAAAAATTGAAAGGTATAAGTGTTTGCCTACACATTTCTATTTAAAAAAGTGGAATAACTGGGTTGATAAACAAAGAAAAATGTGATCAATAGAGTTACAATGATGGTACATATGAGTCATTTGGCTATTTGTTTGTGGCTGTCGTTTCATTGATGTCATTGATGGTTGTTGGAATCCTGTCAACTCCCTGTTGCCTTTCGTCGACGAACTGCTTCAATTCCTTTTCCAACCATTCTTCAATGTAGCTTCTCATTGGGGCGACATTGATCTCATTCCATATTTTTATGTTGAAAAGATAGTTTTCTAATTCCCGGAAGTCGATCGAAAGATTAGACAGAGCCTGATGAATTTCCTCATTTTGTACTGAATAGTCGACTAGCCAGTCATGGACATGAGCTTGATCATATTCAAGGATGCTGTAAAAATTTTCTAGAGACAATGCCTTAAACATATGTACCTTTTTATCGAACTCTTTCCTAGTTAAAGGAAAGGAGTTTGTGATTAAGTCGGGGTATTGGTCTTTCCAGCTAAGTTTATTCTTGACAACCTTGTGAATAATTTATCTTTCTTTGATATGGCTTGTTCACATGACTGAACAATGAGATGCGGGTTCTTCACTTTTTCTTTCCAACATGCATTTAATTGACCGATTCGGTTTTTTGGATGGAGTATCTTGTTGTCTTCTTTTTGTTTATGTCATATTGTTGACAATGGTGCCAAAAGGAAGGACCATGTTTAAATAGAAATGTTCTTCATATTTTAACTCCGCCTGCAAATGTTCGAGCAAACTATGTGCTCTGGTTCCGAGGGAAGTGATGGTTTGTGATGTTTTCCATGCCTCGGTAACCAGTTCCATTCTTTTCTTGATATTATTCTCCACATATCCTCTACAGGATGCGAAGAGGCTGGAGGATCCTTTTAAGTTGGCTACAGGGGTGGAAGGCATGGCTATTGCCAAAGGATTGACAAGAAATGACATAGGAATCAAAGCCTCTTCCAATTCCTTAATCCAGTCCTTCAGTCTGGCATTCTTGGCCTCGATGCCTCCAATGGAATCATGAAGTGCATCTCCTCTCACCTTGTGAAGTTGACAGATTTGGGACGACCGCATGTTGGCAAGGTCAACCTTTGAACAAGATTTTCCTTTCTTATTTTTTACATCTTTTTTCTCAATTATCAATTTTTTGGACTGGCTGTCAAAAACAACGCTCTGGAACAGGAAGGATTCATCTTCGTCAAAATTTTCGATATCATATATGTCCATTGGATGACTATGCTGGATGGCGTCTCTGGGCTGATCAAGGTAGTGGAGCATGCTATCTAGATCACTGTCAAGTTTCATGTTCTCACTCTAAATTTCCAGCTCTTTTGCCTGTCCCACATTTTGTTTTCTCTTCTTGTCTACTGGAAGCTTGTGATAACTATCAATTTTAGAGTGAGGAGGGTTGTTATCTCCTCTTCCATTTGAAGAACTTCGAGTTTCTTGGTTGTTGTGGTGGGTTGTTGGAGCGATGCTCCAAGATTTCGTACTTTTTGGAGTGTTATTTTTTGATTGAACACTGTTGTCATCGGGGCCTTTCCCCTATTGGCTGTACAATTTAGTGTAGCTTTGCATTGTTTCTAGGTCGCCGACATTAGAAGCAGGAGCGTTGCCACCAGTGTCCCTATTTTTGGGTAGGTGTTTCTTGAAAAAACAATCGCTGAGGCCAAGTGTTTGTAAATGTTGTCGAAAAATATTATCGGGGTTGAACCCTCTTATGATTTCAGCATATCTCAGGTTGATGTTTCTAGAATGCGCTTCGAATTCGTCAATTTTGTTGAAGTTTTTCAACATGAACTCCCTTACTTTCTAAGGCAGAGAAATGAACTATTTTTTTTTCTTCTTTTTCAATAGATGCAACCAGTAGTTGTATTGTCGTGCTACTTCTGCAATAAACATTCTGTCCATAATGTGACATGGAAGGAGAGAAAATTTTTCCGTGGAGCCAAAAATTATTATCACAGTGTAATTATCCAAATGCTCAAGTGTCCCCTTCCTGTCCAAAAAAATGGGTTTCCTGTTCAGATATGCTGGGAGCATCTTCTCCTAACAAAAAAACTTTGAAAACAGACACGAAGCCATTAAAAACCTCATAAAAACAGTGGGAAGCCTTGTGCTTCCACAAGGCCTGGTACCAGAACGTTACTAGGTCGAATTCCCAGTTGACATTCTTGGATAGAGACAGTTGTGGAAACTGACAACAATGCACTCTCGCAAAAAATAAGTAGGATGACATATAAAATTTCTTTTCCATTTTGAAGCTTGACAATTGGGAACATATTTCATGGGAAATTAACTTGCCCCAATAAAAAATGGCTTGTTCATTGACTGTGAAATACAAAATATAAAGATCCATTTGGGAAACAGTTGTTGTGGACTCCTGTCCCGTTATTCTTGTAAACAACCAGGCAATTTCGTGGAATGGATTTCTAAATGAACTAACCTGCAAGCTTTTGATATCTTCATAAACTAGAATCGAGTCTTCCAATAAATGGGGCAAGAGGTCCAACCCATTATTATTCTTTTCTAGGAACTGTTTGCAATATTCTCCTCTAAACGCCAATGTTGGCTCCGACAATCTTAACATATGGTGAAAGACCTGAGGTGACAAAGAAATAGAAGAGCAGTCCCGCAGTGGAATAATTCTTTTGTCTGAAATAAATTTATTGGTGCACCAAGAGACCAAGTCCTTACAGTAAAAAACCTCAGGGACACAACCTGCACAAGCAATCCAGAGGTCCAAATTACTTGGTTCTCTGTGGCAGAGGTTGAGTATTAAGAATATGCCCTGGACCACTGGAAGTTCTAGTCATCGTGCCCAAATATGTTCATTGTATCTCCATAGAACTGCTGTCGAGTTGATTCCATAGGTTTATGAGAACGTTGGTTTGATCCAGATGATGGTTGAAATGAACACTTAGAGCCGATAATGTAACTCTTCACTAAATCTTGGTTAAATGCTTATGAATGGGAAATCTCCTCAAGCCTTTCGCTGATTAATGATAATCTGTATGGGTGGTGCATGATGAACTATTAGCAGTAAAGCTTACTTATTGCATATTTAGAAATGCGAAGGTAGAGGGTACGATGAAGAGAAATTAAGGTTTGGATGTTTCGTGAATGTGCCAAGGCGACGACGTGCGAACGACATTTCATGATTTTGAAATCAACACTCAGAAGGGATAATATAACCCCTCACAAATCTCGGTTTAATGCACATTAATAGGAGATCTCCTTGAGCCTTTCACCCATTAATGACAATCTATACGGTTCCTGCATGATGATATGTTATAATTAA
>ML777564.1:3136291-3156036 GCA_009831015.1 Picea engelmannii | reverse complement strand
TATAGACAAGTGCAAAGGTGACAAAGATGGGGGAGAGAAAGGAATGAATGGAAAGGTATGAAAAGCGGTCGGACGGGATTCAAAAAAGGGTTACGTGGATACTTAGGAGAGGTGAGTGTTCCACGATCAAATTTTATGTATCAGAATTTTTTGACTGCAAAACATGGAAGACGAAAGAGAGCATGATGGGGCAGTTCGGACGCCGGTTTGTATATTTGCAGAATTCCGGATAAGTGGCTAAGTATGGAGTAGGGAAACGGTTGGGCAGACTCGTTCTCGGAAGTGAGGATTGAAGTTTTCATGAACGAACCAACCCGACGACGGACAAATGACATTCCATGATGTTTGAAATTAACGCTTGCTAATTGCATGCCTATAAATAAGATATTGTATATAATTGGTAATTGGTAATTGCAAAAGGGTGCGGGCACATGAAACAACGATTAGGAACTGAATATTTCTTGAACCCACCAAACCGACGATCCGCGAAAGAAATTCGAAGAAATGGTGAAGTATGGAAAGTGGATAAACGAGCTTCAAAATGGGGTGACAATAGTTCCACAGAAGACGTGAGGACCTGACGGTTAAATTGTATTTATCGAAAGTTTTTAGTGCAAAATGTATAGCACGGAAGAGGGCATGATAGGTAGACCATAATATGGAAGAGGGTATGATCTGAGTCCTGTTGTAAATTCGTATATCACGGAAGTGACAGTACTGTTCGCAGGTCATGGAATAATAGAAGTCCAATCTAGAGCCCGCCTACCAGGAATCCATAGTCGGAGAAGTGTCTGGGTATGGATTGGGGAAGCGGTTGGTCGGTGTCACAATATAAGAGCACGAGTGCAAGCGTGAACCTGCAACTCTGCCCACACACGCAGCCAAACATTTTCGAAAAAACAAAAAAGTGACTAGAAAGATAAAGTTCAAGGAAAAGAGAAATCGATATTTGGCTAAGTATAGAAGACAGAAAAGAAGGGCCAATATATTCACATCTATAACAAATATCCCATTTTCCTGCCAAGATATATACTTGGAAAGAAGTGCGAAGGTGGCGGCCACAGAAAACAACAACTAGGAATATGATCCGCGAGTTTACTTGGTTCTTGGTTGTATGCTTCGTTTGTCAATTTGTATATCGCGGAACTGCGAGTCATTTTTTTAGCTAGCCAACCAGCGAGTCCAACTATCAATTTTTATAGTGCAGAACTTTGGGTGGTGTTTGTAGGACACAAAACTATAGAGGAATGCTTTTCCCTTTAAGATAGCTTCTGTGATGGAAATGTAGTATGGATCGTTTTAGCACTTTTCCATCCGTGAACAATGGAAATCTTGAGCCCGCCAACCCTAGAGCTCGTGTGTCAATTTGTATATCACGGAGCTCCGAATGTTGTTTGGAGGTCACGAAAAAAAAAAGTGCAATGTAGAGCCAGCTAGTGTGCAATCCCGCCTGTCAATTTTTATATCACAGAACTTTGGGTGCTACTTGTAGGACACAGAACAATAGAGGGCCAATTTAGAGAAAGAGGAACTGCTCGGTTGAAACACGTGAATTTGCCAAGCCGCGCAACAAGGAATTTTCAGAAAAAAATGATTAAGTAACTAGGAAGAGAAACTACAGGGGATAAAAGAGTGGGAAAATAGAAAGGCGGAGGGCAGTTTTCGTAAGCACAGATTGGTTTCAAACAAGCCCCATTGTTGCAAAACCATCATTTTCTACTAATTGTCAACAAATGCTTTATTGAATATTAGATGTTATTGCAACCTGTGGGTGTAAGTATGTTCTTGATACATTCTTCCATGACTGTAACATATTAACTTAATTATTAAACTTCATTTTCTACTAATTGTCAGCAAATGTTTTGTTGAAGATTATATTTTATTGGAATGTGTGGGTGTAACTGTGTTCTTGATGCATTCTTCCATGACTATAACATATTAACTTAGGTATTAAACTTCGTGCATTATGGGTGGTTAGCATTAAAACTTAATAACTGCATGTCTAGAAACAAGAATGAAGATTTCGCTACAACATTGTACTTTGGTATTGCTATGTTCTACCTGAATTTGGAATAGAATTGAATGTTGGTTTGAAACTGTGTGTAATCCATTTTTTTGTTTGCATAAAATCCTGGTGGATTGACATAGTACATTGACATATAATTGTTATATGTTCCATATTAGAACAAATAACCTAAGTAAACACAATAGCGATGAACTACGAGACCACCGAACCATGCCAATGAGAACATGCATTAAATCCAAAAAAGAAGCAACAACGAGGACTCCGAGGCAATTTTTTTTAATAGAAAATACATTTAAAAAAAAGAAGAAAAACAACGAGTATTGTACATGTTTCCTTAGAAATTGGACCCAATTCTTCAGGCCAAAACATTGAACGTATCTGCCACAAACATAGGCACGAGATCCGCAGTATGAAGGATCCTTGCAGTTTTCTCCTCGATGAATCATCATGTGGTAAAATTGATATTTTTCAAAAGCTTCTCGTGAGGAAGAAGACGAAAAACGTTGCAAGGAAAATGGAATAGCCCTTAACGAAAAGTTAGGAAACAACTAAAAACCGTCTCTGCACAGTTGAAAAAACTTCAGGGACACAGGTTGCACGTGCAATTTCAGAGGCCCAAATTAGTCCATTCTGGTTGGAAGGAGATGACTCGTACAAATATTCCTTGCACCAGTGAGAGTTCTGGTCCTGATTCCCGAAGATGTTAATTGTATATCCAGACAATAGGATAATAGTCCCGCAAGTCAATATTTTTTTGGCTTGAAATATATCTTTGGGAGCATCAACATATCATTTCTTTACAATGAAACTCTTTCACCCAGAATGGACTAAGTTGGACCTCTGGAATTCCCACTTTCAAGCTGCAAAGCGTTTATTGCGTTCAACGTCGGTTTCTTTTCTGAAACTCCTTTTGGTGTTGTTAGGATCGCCATCACTGAGCCGGGAAGTTCCGCCTGTTATGGTTGATTTAAATTTAAGCACATGATTGGGAACAGTCTCTGCATTGCCATCATCCATTGTCGTATCATCGCCCATCATATTGTCTTTTTCTGGCTCGGAATCCATGACATCAACCTCTGTGCTAGCCATCAATGTGACTGGGCAGGTTCTCTAAGAAGGAAGGGTTGCCTTGGAATTATTTATCTTGACATATATCTCTTGGTGAACCGAGGGACCATCTCCTTTTTTGGTCCTGGGCAGAGGGAATTGAGTAGTAAGAATATGCCCTGGAATAGTGGAATCTCTGGCCATTATGCCCGGATGTGTTTACTGTATCTGGACAGAATTGTTGCCACAAGTTAACGAGAATTTATGTTTTCTCCAGACGATGTTTCAAATGAAAGTTGGGGATGGATAATATAACCCTCCGAAAATTATTCTTTAATGCGTATCAATGGAATATCTCCTTGATCCTTTCGCTGATCAATGACAATCTCCAGGGTTCATGCGGAATGAGTTGTTACCATTAAAGATCACTAATTTCATATTTAGAAAAAAGCGCGAAGGTCGCGGTGACGACGAAGAGAGATTAAGAATTAGATATTTCTTAAAGGCGCCAACCCATCGATGCACGAAAATAGGTTGCATCATGTTTGAAATGAATACTTGGAAAGGATAATAGTCTTCTCTGCAAATATTGGTTTAATTCGTAGTAATGACAAATCTTCTCCGGCCTTCCAGAAATTAATGACAATCTTAACGGTTCTTGCAGGATGAACCACTAGCATTAAAGATTAATTATTGCATATCTGGAAATAAGTACGAAGGTAGCGGTGATGGAGAATTGTGATGAAGCATTGTACATTTTGTGCACCTGCCAACTCAAGAAACAGATTCCAAGAAATGCCCAAGTATGGAAAGCGGTCGAGCGGGTTACAAAAAAAAAGGGGCAGAATATATACCCAGGGGATGTGAGGGGCCAATTGTCATATTTCATCTTAGTGACAGATATCGACCATCAATTTGTATGTCGCGAAATTTCAGGTGCTATTTGTGCGTAGGGGAACAACGGAAGCAAAATGTCGAGAGGGAATATTGTATATTTCTTAAATTCAAGTTTTGTATATAAAAGCATGATACATTCAGGAAAAGTACCAAGTAAACAGAAAGTGAAAGCGAAAGCATACAAGATGAAGGGGAATTTGTGTGCTAATTTGTAAATCGTGGAAGTCCAGGTGCTAGTTGGAGGCAGCGGAACAATGGAAACACAATGTTAAACACGCCTATGCAGGAACCCACGATTCAAAAATTTTGTTCAATATGAAATGGGGAAGCGGTCGATCGGGATGGTGATATAAAAGTAACAATGGAAATCTAAAGACGCGAATCTGCCAAATCCCGCACCTAAACATTTTTCGAAAAATGAGTAAGTAAAAGGGAAAGCAGAGGGAAAAGAGAAAGCAGATGACAATTTTTGGAAGCAGGAATTGGTCTTAGCAGTAACTATGGAGTGCATTAAACATGTTAACAAGTTCTTCAATCAAGGAATATATACAACGAGTGATGTTTATAGTTTCCAGGATTTGTTTGTATAAGAGAAGCATCGAAAAGTTACAAGACAATCATTTTTTGGATGTTTAAGTAAAGTTTCTGTACTGTTAGCTTCACTGCAAGTATAACAATGACGAATTTGAATTTTAATGTCCTCTTGTTCATATGATTGTTCTAATATACTTCGCATAGTATATATTATTTTATTTCAATTTGTTTTCTAATTTGTGGGTTGTGGAAGTCAGGGTGTTGTTTGCAGACAACTGAACAATGGAAACACAATATTGAACCCGCCTATCCGGTAACTCGCCTATTCGAAAAACCACGAGCCAAATTTTTTGTACAATATGAAATGGGGAAACCGTCGGTCGGGCTGGTGATATAAAAGTAATTGAAATTTGAAGACGTGAATCCAACAACTTCCGCACCTATAAATTTTCTGAAAATTGAGTAATACACACTAAATATGTACTATAAAGTATGAACATGAGAGTTTATAGAGCATGTACAGATCCCGCATTCCATACTTAGCCACTTTTTGCATCGTGGTTTCTCGGGCTGACGGGCTCAAAATTGGGCCTCTATTGTTCCGTGGCCCACAAATAACACCCAAAATTCTGTGATATACAAATTGCAAGCGGACCTGCGGGCTAGCTTGGTCAACATTGCACTCCTATTGTTTCATGTCATACAAACAACACTTGGAGTTCCACGATATACAAATTGACAGATGAACTCCAGGGCTGGTGGACTCAAGATTGTGATTGTTTATGGATGGTAATCCCTATCAACTATTTAACATTATCTAAAAACATTATTTGCAATACTAAATTATTAATATTAAATATTGATATTGTACAATTTAATTAGACAAAAAGGTTTGTACAATATGAAACGGGGAAGCGGTCGGTCGGGCTGGTGATATCAAAGTAAGTGAAATCTGAAGATGTGAATCCGCCAACTTCTGCACCAAGAAATTTTCCGAAAAAATGAGTAATACATAATATGTACTTTTAGGAAGTACAAACATGAGATTTTGTAGAGCATGTACAGATCTCGCATTCCATACTTAGCCACTTTTTGGATTGCGAGTTCTCAAGCTGGCGGGCTCAAAATTGGGCCTCTATTGTTCTGTGTCCTACAAATAGCACCCACGAGTTCTGCTATATACAAATTGATAGGTGGACTTGCAGGCTAGCTGGCTCAACATTGCATTTCTATTGTTCTATGTCCTTCAAACAACACTTAGAGTTCTACGATATACAAATTGACAGACAGACTCCAGGGCTGGTGGGCTCAAGATTGTGATTGTTTACGGATGGTGATCCCTATCAACTATCTAACACTACCTAAAAACATTATTTTCAATACTAAAGTATTAATATGAAATATTGATATTGTACAATTTAATTACATAAAATTATTAAAGGATGTTAAATATCTTATTTAAAAGAAAAACCCGCGTATTTGGAAATTTGTGTTCCAAAATTTTTGTATAATATGAAACATGGAAGAGGTTGGTCAGGCTGTTGATATAAAAGTGGGTGGAAATCTGAACAGGTGTATCCATCAAGTTTCACACCTAGAAATTTTTCGAGAAACGAGTAATACATACTAAATATGTACTTTTATAAAGTATGGGCATGGAATTTTATAGAGCATGTATGGATCCCTCATTCCATACTTAGCCACTTTTTGGATCGCGGGTTCTCGGGCTGGCGGGCTCAAAATTGAGCCTTTGTTGTTCTATTCCCTACAAATAACACCCAGAGTTCCGCGATATACAAATTGACAAGCGGATTTGCGGGCTATTTGAATTTTAAGGGCCTAGTATTGATATGATAACACAATTGGACTTGGACCAGTTTATATTTGTTTATTACAATATGAAATGGGGAAGCGATCAGTTGGGCTGGTGATATAAAAGTAAGTGAAATATGAAGACATGAATCTTCCAACTTCTGCACCTATAAATTATCCAAAAAACAAGTAATACAAAGTATGTACTCTTATAAAGTATGGACATGAGATTTTTAGAGAGCATGCACAAATCCTGCATTCCATACTTGGCCACTTTTTGGATCATGGGTTCTCGGTCTGGAGGGCTCAAAATTGGGCCTCCATTGCTCTGTATCCTACAAATAGCACCCAGAGGTCCGCGATATACAAATTGACAGGTGAACTTGGGGATTGGCTGGCTCAACATTGCACTTCTATTGTTCCATGTTTTCCAAATAGCAGTCAGAGGAAACGAGTAATACATACTAAATATGTACTTTTATATATGGACATGAGATTTTATAGAGCACGTACGAATCCCTCATTCCATACTTGGCCACTTTTTGGATCGTGGGTTCTCGGGCTGGCGGGCTCAAAATTGGGCCGCTATCGTTCTGTTCCCTACAAACAACACCCAGACTTCCACGATATACAAATTTCTATTGTTCCATTTCCTCCAACCAGCAGTCGGACTTCCATGATAGAAAAAGTGACAGACGGACTCGAGGACTGGCGGGCTCAAGATTTCCATTGTTTACAGATGGTCATCCTTATCAACTATCTAACATTATAAAAAAACATGATTTTCAAATACTAAATTATTAATATTAAATATCGATATTGTACAATTTAATTACATAAATTATCAATATTGAACCCGCCTATTCGGTAACTCGCCTATTCGAAAAAACCGCAAGCCAAAAAGTTTGTACAATATGAAATGGGGAAGCGGTCGGTCAGGCAGATGATATAAAATCAAGGCAAATCTGAAGGCTTGAATCCGCCAACTTCCGTACCTAGAAATTTGTTGAAAAATGAGTAATACATACTAAATATGTACTATAAAGTATGGACATGAGATTTTATAGAGCATGTACGGATCCTGCATTCCATAGTTAGCCACTTTTTGGATCGCTGGTTCTCGGGATGGCGGGCTCAAAATTGGGCCTCTATTGTTCCGTGTCCTACAAATAGCACCCAGAATTCCGTAATATACAAATTGACAAGCGAACCTGCGGGTTGGCTGACTCAACATTGCACTTCTATTGTTCTGTGTCCTCTAAACAACACTTGGAGTTCCATGATATACAAATTGACATACGAACTCTATGGCTGGCGGGCTCAAGATTGCCATTGTTTATGGATGGTAATTCCTATCAACTATCTAACATTATCTAAAAGCATTATTTTCAATACTAAATTATTAATATTAAATATTGTTATTGTACAATTTAATTAGACAAGAAAGTTTGTACAATTTGAAATGGGGAAGCGGTCGGTCGGGCTGGTGATATAAAAGTAAGTGGAAATCTGAACACGTGCATCCGCCAACTTTGACACAGAATTTTTTCGAGAAACGAACAATACATATTAAATATGTACTTTTATAAGTATGGACATAAGATTTTATACAACATGTACAGATCCTTCATTCCATACTTAGCCACTTTTTGGATCGCGGGTTCTGGGGCTGGCGGGCTCAAAATTGAGGCTCTATTGTTCCGTGCCCTGCAAATAGCACCCAGAGTTACACAATATACAAATTGGCAGGCAGACTTCCGGGTTGTCTGCCTCAACATTTCACTTCTATTGTTCAGTGTCCTCCAAAGAACATTCAAAGTTCCACGACATACAAATTGACAGAAGGACTCCATGACTGGTGGGCTCAAGATTGTGATTGTTTACGGATGGAGATCCTATCTAACATTATCTAAAAACATTATTTTCAAATACTAAATTTGTAATATTAAATATTGATATTGTACAATTTAATTACATAAAATTATCAAAGGATGTTAAATCGCTTATTTTAAAAAATATGAAGGAAACAAAACAAAGTCTTTTAAAATTCTATCACCGCAAGCATAACAACGACCAATTTGAATTTTAAGGGCCTCTTGTTGATATGATAGCACAAGTGGAATTTGCACAGTATATATTCGTTGATTTCAGATTATTCCAGGAGATTAATTTTACCAAGTTCATTGATCAAGGAAAAATTCTTAAACAAGCCATATACTACATTTGCGTCACAATGCCATAGAAATTATCAGCCGTATTCGTGGGCTAGCTTGATAAAAGAGTGCAATTCTATTGTTCCATGTCCTCCAAACAACACTGGGATTTCCACGATATACAAATTGAAATGTGAAGCATACAACCAAGAACCAACTAAACTCCAAACAGGCGGTAAGCAAGTTCCCACAAGGTTTCATAGAGCAGGACACATTGACCTTTGCATCAAACAATTCAATATACAAAGAAAAGACGTCACGACATTCGTTTTCTCTTACATCTGCTATATGTTCCCAGTAGAAAATAACCACGGCCATGGGATATATGGGGTTTGCTGCCATGCTTCCCATTTTTGGACCAAACAATCTTATGCGCATGCAATCCCAAGTAGTCGAGTCCTACGAACATTCATCTGGATGTTGAAGAAATATTATAGAGACACATGAAATATTTTCGTTTTTTGCTAGATTTTGATATTTTTCTTTTTTTCCTTCTTCAACTGATATGCAAAATTGCATTGTCCTCATTTAAGGTAAATTTGTTGTGTATCCGAAAGTCGCATAGCATGTAGACACTGCTTGCCTTTTTCTGTATATATGTTTCATACAACACCTCTGCCAACTTAGGAAGCACATTTTGTAACAGAGGTTGCCTAACCGTACAATGCACGATTGTGTTGCCCACAGTTCAGATGGTAGCATTGAGGCAATGTCCATATATATATGGACATTTTTCACCGCATTGCAGACAATCAATTGTATCATCACTTATCAAAGTGGAGGAAGAAGTAGGAGAGTTGCATTTCTCACATACAGGTTCAAAGGGGGTCGAGTACACATTCGTTGCAACTAAAACACCTTCAACTTGGGAACGCGAGCATAAGAATTAATACATTAAACAATATAATACACAACTGCACCCCCCCCTTTAAAAAAATAAAACAAAATAAAACAAGCCACAGAAATTTGGTGAAGGATATTTGTATAAGCAAAGTGAGGATGATTTTGTGGATGTATATGTACAACAGTTGTAGAGCTAGCTAGTTTCTTCAGATCCTGTACTATATCTTCTTGCAACTCTGTTACAAACGTTGCATGGGTTGTTCGAAAGATCCTTTCTCTAACATCCCGTTTCTTTGTTATATTTTTGAAGAGCATAAGTGGAATCTTCCCTTTATGCAATTGTTTCTCCATTGACGAAAACAAATTTGAATAGCTATCGAAAAATTGCAGCTGCACCATCGAACAATGCAATATTTGTGTAACTTACCCGAGATAGATGCACATGCAAAAGTAAAGGACAAAACTGGATATGAAAAGTGGTACCATTTCCTTGTCGCTATCCAACTCTCCATCCTTTATATGGAGAATGTGTTGCGAGCCAAGTTTTCTCGCTAGTGTGATAGTTGGGCCAATGGTTCCGATTGGGTAAATATCACTACTCTGTGCAAGCTGGCTGATAGTCGCGTCCGAGACGAAACAATATTTTGAACAAACAACGATAATTTTTTCCACAACACTTGTTTCGTTGAGTGAAATAATTTGATCATAATCACCACAGTCATATACAATTTTCGACAATATATTAAAATTTGTAATGGATATCCCATTACCCGACAATATCTTTTCTACATGTTTCTGGACAAGTTATGTAGGAATAGTCAGTGTCATTGTCATCATGGCCTCTTTGTCTGTCATGTCAGCATGCATAATGGATCTAGTTTTGTTTGCCTTGTCCAAGTAGGTGCTATAGACGACCATTATGTCCCCGGTGAACACTTGTCCAGTTCGGCGGCTGTTCAAGCCCTCTATTGATAGTACTTTGGGTGTTACAATTCTAGACCTGGTGACAATTTTTGGACAGGAAAACTAAATTGAATGGTAATGTGCATTTTTTTTTTTGTATTCTTCTTTCACCTGCATAAATCTACAAGTACATGCATAACTTCGATGAAATATGGAGCTAGAGTTTTGTAACCACACCTCTTAGTCTGCGGAACATGCACTATGTTCGGCTTCTCGCTTGTACTTGTTGATACTTCTTATGAACTGCAAACCATGTATTCCAGATGACATCAACATATTCACCATGTCATAGATGAATAAATATCCGATGATATTTGTTTGGTAAACATAGTAAGAGTGGAGCGTATGCATCTTTAACTTTGGCCTTCTTGGTCTGTTGATGTCTGGGATGACTAACTGCTCATGGCCATGTCACTAGTCCAAATTTTTCTGATGCAAGCATGTGCAGATGAACATCAGGACCAAACAAGCATACGCATTGTATATTATCCATTAGAAGGAATAAATAAGTGTAAAATTGTATGCATCTGATTTTTTTGACTAGAAAAATGTGTAACAGTAAACAGGGCGTGAGGGCGGGGCACCACGACCAATCTTTATATCGCGAACCCTCAGAAGTCAGGGGAGAAATCTTGAACCCGCCAGCCCAGCACCCGCAATCCACAAAGTGGGTAAGTATGGAATAAGGTAGAAGCGTGACCATAGATGTGAAACCGTTTTTCCGCCAACCGACGCATCAAGGCATTTTTGGAAAGACCACTAAGTAGATCAATTAGAAAAAAAAAGGGATAATAGAAAATGGAAAAAGTAGAAATAGGTAGGGCAGAAATTCCCATTGCTACCAACCCATCGTTTTCTAGTCTAATATTATATGCCCCAGATGATAGAATATAAGTTACCCATGTTCTCACCTTAATAAATTGAGCCAAGTTTCCAGACCCAATAAAAAAAAGAGAGAGATTTCCATAATTTCTATACCTTTTAGAAGATTGTACCACAAAACCCTCTGCTGTTGCACAAAAAAATTCATCTTCCTGTCCAACCAACCTATTTTTTCCAAGGTAGAAATGTCGAATATGCAATGGACATGAAGGTAAGTTAGTATGAAGACAGACATGTAAAAGAAAGAGAAACAGGTCTATTTATTCCAATGTAACAACAAACAGAATACACAGAATATATTATATTTGAAGGAAGAAAAGAAGGGAAAAAAAATTAAAAAAAAGAAAAAGGTACAAAGCAACAGAAGAAGCATAACAAATATACAGATAGTAAATGAAAAAATGAACACCAGAATATGAAATAAGAGTACAGGTATCCACTTCTGTAATTCCTCTTCTACATTCCTGCGAAAGAGTCCATCGTCCTCTCCAACCATTATGTTTGTTTAAATGTAGCAATGCAATGAAAACACAATGGAGATGAAGTAGGTGAGTATGCAGGAAGGCATGTAATGAATATAAGCTATCATGTACGTAGGTAAGCAACATCTACATACAATAAACTAGATGAACACATATACAAACAATAAATGAAATACCAAACAATGCACTATGAAATAACAGTACAAGCATGCACCTTTCTATCTCCTCTTCAGCCAATGTAGTCAAGACTTCGTCATTTTCTCCAGCTATTCTATTTGTTTGAATGCGGGAACACAAAAAATACAATGAACATGAATGGAAGTTGGTATGCACCAGAGAACAAGTAATATGTACATACAATAAAAGAGACTCAACAAACGGTCTAAAATATAGGCAGAAACATGAACCTTTGCGCTTCTCCATCCATAGCTGTAAATGTGTAAATTTTTTTTCCCTGCCCAAAATATATTACAAGCCACAAAATATTACGAAATTGCATGGCTGTAGCTAAACAATTTTTGATTTTTCGTGGCAAAGTATCCAGATATGCTTCCACTAATGGAAATACATGTTCTTTATCCTCTACATAGATTGTTGTTCCCACAATACAAGATTTTGGTTTCCAGTGGCAAACTACCCAGATATGCTTCCAGACATGGGGATATAATTTTGCAGAATCTTTGTTGTACATATCATATCTTAAGTACAAGACAAATTGTATCGTGGGCACACCAGTCTATGTAGAGGACAAATAACATGTATTGTCATATGGGCACATTTCACCATACATGGTTTATAAATGCAACTTGCATATCTTTTTTGTAAACAAAAAAACAACGGATATTGCAATTTCACATGCACTTCTCGAACTATTTTTCATGCAACTGTTTTCTTTCATGCTAGCACTGAAGCACTAGAAAAATATTACAACAGAACAAATATCGACCTCACCAGATAGAGAAAATAGCACAACTGCATGTCGACTCGTGGGTGCAGGGACTGAACACCGTAAAGTGCCCAAAACAACAACAACAACAATAATAAAAAAACAACTCCAACTACCGACGCAGGATCCCAACCCTGCAAAGCCGAATCAAACAAAAGAAAAAAAACAAGCACCAAATGAGTGAGAAAGCACGAACATGCCCAACTGTAGCCCCAGGGCCCCAAAGCGCAAACCCAATCCAAGCAAATAGAACCAATAACCCACGAACCAACAAACCAACAAACAAGCAACAACCACCGAACCAGTAAAAAACATATGTATCTCCAACGATTACAAAACTGCATCTGAAGAACAGAAGGAACCAGAAAAATACGATGAGCATGCCAATAGAAATAAGCAAACATTCTTACTTGCAAAATGCAAACAATGAACAACAAACAAGGAATACAAAATGAAACTATGGCATGGAAACTTACTCCAGAACGATGAAAGGTAGAAGCATAGGTCGAATTGTGAACCAAACAACAACAAGAAGCAACCGACAAACCAACGAAGAAGAAACACTCACCGAACCAATAAACAATGTATGTAGCTTCAATGATGACGAAATTGCATTGCAAAGCTATAAGAAGGATGAAACATACAATGCCTATTCAACTGGTGGTGGACAACAATATTGTGCAAAATCACTGCAACATTGTATGGAAAATTTCGAGTAAAAATGTACTCCGAGAAGCGTATTTAGATAAACATTTAAGTCTACTAGGTTGTATAAGGACCTCTCGGTATGAAAACATTTAATCTCTCAGGCTTGTTGGAGGACCTCGCGTCATGTAACATTTAAGCTATCAGGCCTATTCAAGCAACTCAAAAAAAGTGTCAATACATTCCAATACAAATACATGCCGAAAGGACGTTATAAACTTTGGAATTATCAATCACTATAAAGCTTGGATATCTAAACATTTCAATATTATTAGTACAAATAAAAACTTTCAGATATATTCAACTAGCAGAAAATGCTAAGACAGACATTCGAAGTAATGCTAGCATTAATCCACCTTCAAGCAATACATAGGAAAACTATATGATTCAAAAAGATTGTATACGATAAGAAAGTTTGGATATGTTACCATATAAAACACTAGGAATAACGAAGCCGTCAATAAGACCTCCAATCTGTTATCCAATCAGATCAGTACATATATGGTACTTTTTATTATATTAAAAACAATGTTTTTAGTTCCCTAGATCCAACAATAGATATTATGCAAATATTTGTGGTCAAAGGAAAAACTAATATGTAGTCAACGAATTATCGATCGCTATAGTCCCTCTATGCCTATGGCAGGGACTAATAAAGGAATATTATGACTTACTAACGTAGTATATTAATAAATCTATATGTGAACAAGGCAATGTATTACGGTCATGAATATGTGAATGGAAAAACTAATATCAAATCTCAAAAAATATAAATAAATAAATATATTATTTTTTCTTTATCTTAACATTGATTTGACATAGTAATTGGTAAAGGTATTGCTCTTCTATAGACTCCTTGTCATATCATATCTTAAAGTTTCATTTTTTCTTAGTTTTGGCTAGTTTTTATATAGGGATAATTTTAAGGATGAAAATTTATTTTAAAATGTAGAAACCTTGACGAATTTTGTTAGTTTTTAATATGCAAACTATAAAATGTTTCATGATCTTTTTTTAAAAAATATTCAAGTTTCTAAGGATTTATATAGTTTGTATAAAATTTTGGCGATTTTTAAGGTAAAATAATTTTATCTTAAAGAATTTGGGCGAATCATTTTTAGAAAAATGGAAATTAACAATTTTTTTTTTTGGGAAAAAACATGGAAAATTAACCCATGGAAGAAATTTAGCCCCTAAATTTTTCCCTGGTTTCATATCCTCCAAGCATAGTTCCAAAAGATTTGTGCTACTCTTTGGGGAAATTTGGAAAGGTTTCAAGCTCTGTTAGCTCTCTTATTAGTCCTTGCAGAAGGTAAGCCAGTGACTCTAAAAATCGATTCAATGTTGATCATCAATTATTTTGAATTTTATTGCAAATATTTTTTTGCTTTCCAAATTTGTACATAGTAAAAAAAAAAGTTTTTTTTTTTTATAATATTTAAATGGTTTTATCAAACATTCTATTGGCTAACAAGATCAAGGTCTTATTCCTGATCTCATCTTAGATATCCTTAGATATCCTAAATTTTGAGTCTATTATAAGTCTTTGTTACAATGCATCTTTTGCAATGTCTAAGTTTATTGAAGTTGTTTATGAGGATGACCATAACTTGTTCATTCATCTATTATATCCAAACTTTTAACACTTCTATGCAATAACACTTCTATTGTCAAATGTCAGTCCACTACATTAACAATCAAATATCATCCTTGCATGAACACTCAAATGTCATTTTGTCTGTTGAATCCTTATCCTGCATCGCCATGCCATTATGCCCTTATCCTGCACGACCATTCCATTCCGCTCATTGGCTTCCCATCTCTTAGATATGCTGCTTTCACTTTCATCACTACCTTTGCTATCATCTATAGTGTAGAAACCATCTCAACTAACTATTTCATTATTTTTTACTTATGTTACATTCTTCCATTTGCCAGAACCTCATCCTGCACCATCGCACCATGCTATACTGCATTCATCACTGCCTTCCTATCTGCTCACTACGCCACCTTCATTAGCACCATTCCTTCCACCTAAGTTGATGTGAATAACCCCCAGGGAATAGTAAAGATTCACTCCTCTAATTATAGTCCGTTATTGGTTAAGTAGTTTTCCTTCTTGCTCCTTTCGTCTAGCTCATAGCTCTTTGGTAGTCAATGGATACACCAATAACAAATTAGTTTTCTCTACTATCATTAAGTCCAGGATGTGAGTTGCACAGTGAGTAAAGCATCATTGATAAATTAACAACCACAGTCCTAGGCGTTGGACCTCTCCACACCCGGCCAAGTCCATAGCGGTATGTAGCTTGCGTATTAGAGAACCCATTGAAGGGGGCATAACATGAACCCAACTTGTGGTCATGACACCTTAGTTACTCCCACACTAAGAAATATTGGGGGACACTTTATCGCTCGTTCCTTACTTTCTTGACCCTGGGATACTACTTTCTTGGCTTTCTTGGACGTGAACATTACTTAGATACTTAGCCAAAGCTTGAGCTTTTTCATGGTCCTAATAAATCCCCAATATTTACTGTATCGTAACTATGACCATCCACATCTCTAAGATTAGACGACCCACTTCAAGATGACAATTTGATCATCGTAATTCCACTATCAAATTTTGAATCTTTGACTAGAAAATAATTGTGTTGTTTGCGAAGGGGAAAATAGAACAAAATGGATTTTTGGGGGATTAGTAAACTACCATATACTTATCTGTTTGGTTGGCGGAAATAGTGTTTCAAGGAATGTTTTTATAGTGTCCCGAGTAGCCCGGTCAAGTGATAATCCATTCCCCTCTATTGACGCTCAAGTCTCAATAGGTTTTAATTATTCACATCTCTAGGTATGGTAGTTGTCTAGCATGTTGGTTGGGAGAACCAGTCATGTTGGTTGGGTGCACCAGTGGGAAGTGACGAATCAAAAAAAAAATCTCTAATAGAAAAAGTCACCCTTTCGATAATGATACCTTAGAAATATTCTTTTCTCTTTTTCTCTCTCGTATTACAGAGTAGGTTCAGTCCCAGTCTTGCTCCTTCCGAAATAAAGAAGAAATAATATGTGATATTCTTAATAAATAAGAAATAGAAATATATATACTGGCACTTGCCCCTTTAAGAAGAAATAATATGTGGTAAAATATTGCCTACTCTAATCAAACTGGTTGGCCGATTCCTTTTTCAAGTTCAGGTTTGGAGATGATCCATCTCACTAATTTCATGGTTTTATTATAACTTAATTCATTATTATTTCCATTTCCAATCCTGTCAATTATTCCCATTATTCCCATTTCACCTGCGTGGTAGGGACTAAGCTGCAATGAAGTACTTGTTTTCCTATAACTCCATTAATGATTTATTTTCTTTAATTTTGAAACTTTGAAATGTAATGTTTTCATAGAAAATAAAAGTTAGCTACAAATAATTGCCAAGCAAATTTTGTGATTTATGAAATGAATTACTTTAGATTTGTTGAATAGATATATTAGGAGAAAATCAGAATCACTCGTTTTTAAGAGTGAGGGTTTTTGAGACAATTCTTTGTAATTTTGCTTTTTAAGAGTGAGGGTTTCTGAAACCATTCTTTGTAATTTTGCTCTACAAGACCTAATTAGTCCATGAATATTGTTTGGAGCCATCAAGAAAGGGAAAAACCAGTCCACCCAACACTGCTTTAGTGAGGACTTGTAAGTTGGATTAAGAAAAACATTTCACATTTGGTTTCAATTTTTTTATGCAATTTAAATGGTTGTTCTAGCGTGATGATACATTCGCTGTAATTTTTGTGTCATGCATTAATATCTAGATATTGTCTATGACAACAACATGGTTTATAATAGCCTCAAAAATGTCAAAACAAATTATAATTTTATGATTGATAAAAGAAATCGATGGGACAAAGTATCTTCATTCAAAATAAAGAGTCATATTAAAATAATATTTTAAAAAATTAAACAAAACAACATTAGTTAATGAGGAAGGTTGGTTTCATTAAAACAATGTTTTTTCAATCACCCACTTTATCAACACATTTTCGTCAATCGCCCAATTTATCAACACATGGGTAACTTTATTAGCACGTGGGTAAGAGAATAGATGGTTTTAGTCATGTGCTTTGCCTCCACACATGTCCTCATTTTTTGGTCTGTTCCATGTGCCCAACCCTTAGAAGTCCCTCCTCCATTATTCTTAACTCATTTGACTCTATTTTTAATTTAACTCCATCACTTCAATGGGTAGCAAGTAGGGAGAGGGAGACTCTGCAAATGGGGAGAGGTTGTAAATTGGGAAAACATTAGGGTAATCCAATGGCCTCTACATCTAGTCCACCATGGAAAATAGTTTGTATACATACATAGTCACCCATTGGTTACACACTAAATGAGTTACACAATACTTTACACAAACCTCATTTTTCTTGTTATAAGAGATCCCAATTTTTTATTGAACTCAACTACGAGAGTTCTAAAATATTCCTTATCAAAGGTCTGCATGTTATACATGAAAATGTAACAAATTTTAATTTGGATTTCAAAGGTAACAATATTCATTTTATTGAATTCCCAATTTCTTATCAAGATGTTCCAAATTCATTTTACTGAATTTATATATCACATTGATTGAAGTTCCTTTTTCATATCAAAATCATTGAAAAGAGATGTGTAGGCATACATACCATATCAAAAATTCCATCAAAATACCAGTTACACAGCTCGGTCACAGCTCCATCCCAACTCTAGACTTCCATCACAACTCTAGTCACAAAACTTTCGTCACAACTCCAAATGAGGAGAAAAACAAAAATTACTAGACTCTAGAGTAGGGAATGGACCTAGAACTAGATCCATGCTGCAATAATATCAAATTAGATGGAAGGAGAGTAGAATGGAACGTCATAATATTGAACTTGCATTTAATAGAGCGTCTTTCCTTCTCTTTCAATCAAAAGACCATAATGAAAGCATAGTGAGAGACCATGGATTAATAAAAGAAGCAATAAAAATGCAATACGATGCTGCTGAGAAAAATCTTTATGCATAAGTGATGTTGTTTCATCTTGGATTCACGACCCCTCCAATATAAAATGCTAAGACAAACATTCGAAGTAATGCTAGCATTAATCCACCTTCAAGGAATACATAAGAAAAATATATGATTCAAAAAGATTGTATACGATAAAAAAGTTTGGATATGTTACCATATAAAACATTGGGAATAGTGAAGCCGACAATAAGACCTCCAATATGTTATCCAATCAGATCAGTACATATATGGTACTTTTTATTATATAAAAATCAATGTTTTTAGTTCCCTAGCTCCAACAATAGATATTATGCAAATATTTGTGGTCAAAGGACAAACTAATATGTAGTCAATGAATTATCGATCGCTATAGTCCCTCTATGCCTACAGAAGGGACTAATAAAGGGATATTATGACTTACTAACGTAATATATTAATAAATCTATATGTGAACAAGGCAATGTATTATGGTCATCAATATGTGAGTGGAAAAACTAATATCAAATCTCAAAAATTATATATATATATATATATATATATATATATATATATATATATATATATATATATATATATATATACACACACACCCAGATTCCTATTCGTTCGTTCTTTAGAGATAAGAAATCAGAGATTCCTATTCGTTCTCTAGGAACTGGAAACCATACACCCAGATTTCAAAATAATCTAGTTGCAGATCTCGATTTTATTCAGTATAGAAAACTTGATGATCCTATTCCTCAAGAAAACATCAAACTGCAGAATTATGCCAATTATCAATCAGTCTGTCTAGCTCAAAATATAGATGACATTGCTCAAGATGTTTTAAAAACTAAGGGTCATATGAATGGACTCCATTCAGATCTAGAGCAAGTCACCCAGAATCAGAATGATATGAAACAACAGCTAGATACTATTCTTGAGAAGTTACAGATAATTCAGGATGCTGTAAATAACATGCAAAAGATTGTTGAAGAAGAATCTCAGCCTTCCTCTCCTGAGATGCCTACTAATGATGCTTCTTTCTCCTTTTTTAAACCATCTTCCCCTCCTCAAAGAAAGTATTTAACTTTCAAAAGGATAGATTCCAGCATCCCAAACCCTGTCCTCATTAGGGTTTCACAAATACTACAGCTTGCCCATGAAAAGTTGAAACTTGTCAAGTCTCAAGGAATGGAATTAGAAAACCAAATACAACAAGATAAAGAACAAAGCCTAGCTAAGTAGTTAGCTATTATTTCAATACAATCTCCACATCTTTCTTCTTGTATAAAAATGGTTGATGTTAAGCCTGAACAACCTGAATCTAGTCACCAAAACACTAATCGTACACCAACTTGGGAACAGTGGTGTAATGCTAGATACTCT
>ML777564.1:3089864-3119907 GCA_009831015.1 Picea engelmannii | reverse complement strand
GGTCTTGTGTAAGGGTTTATGGTATTTGGTTTATGGAGAGTATGGTGTATTGCTAGAGGTATCTTGTTGGTTAACTTGGTGATATTGTGCATATGGTTGAGAGTTGAATTATTGATTGATATTTGTGAGTAGATCAGATTTGGATGATGAAATTGATGAGACAGGTTGAGGTGAGAAGTTTTTGTGGCAGGATGTGTTGCACATAATTGATGCACTTCTCTTAGTATAGACTGTTGGTACAGTTTGACAGATTGGTTTCTATCTCCAATATGGGTCTTGTACTTGATGATTGGATTCCTCTTCTCTGTTGGTGTTGAGATCTGTAGGCTGGGTCTTGCATTGAGAGTTGGTGCTCATTTCAGTTGGTGCTGATAAACCCCAAGGATTGTAGTCCGCAATACAAAAGAAACTTATACATATATTTGGTGTTCATTGTGTTCTTTATTGTGATGGTGAATAGTTATTTATTGTTAATATGTGTCATTGAGATATGTTTACATGCAAGCAACTAAGTGTGAATAGAAGTAATGTGTAATGATGTTATGAATGGTGGTGGATAACTTAATTTTTGTAAGAAGTTGTAAAAAAATCCTCACACTGATTCAGCCCCCCTCTCAGTGTGGTTGGTGTGTCCAACAATTGGTATCAGAGAAGGCCTTCACTATAAGCCTTACAAGCTTGGAGGAGATCCGTGGACACAAAAATGGATGAACATGGAGATGAAGTTCCATTCTTTGATGCGATAGATTATTCGACATGGAGAATAAATATGAAAGGGTACTTGAATTCAAAAGGAGCACGTGTTTGGAACACAGTTGTTGGTGGATCAGTTCCTTCAAAGAACCAGTCAAAAGGTGTAGCCCAAAAGGAAGAAAAGAAGAACAATGCAGTAGCACTCAATACCATTTTAAATGGACTCTCAGATTATGTCAAAGAAAGCATAGGACCACATTGCTCTGCCAAGGACCTATGTCTGAAGCTAGAGAAGGTATATCAAGACAAAAGAAAAGACACCGAAGACAATTCCATCAAGGACAATGAAGGTAAATACTCTCCAAAATCCTTTGATTTCAACAATTCTAAGTGTGATGATGTTGAATGTTTTCCTACAAATGAAGACAAAGATATAGAAGTAGTTTGTGTAGAATAAACTAACAATTATCTTATAGATAAAGATGAAGAGTAGTTGTTGAAGCATGAAGATAAAGTTTTTTATTATTTAGAAAAAGCAGAACGTGATCATTATGCTTTTAAGGATCTTGAAGATTACATCAAGGAAACCATAGAAAAGTACCAAAGGATTACCATGACACTAAAACAAATGCTCAAGACGCAAGAAGAAAGTGAAACTAAGCAAGGGACCCAATTAAAAGAAAAAGAACAAGAGATCAAGAGACTAAAGAATGAAATAATTAATCAAGAATAAGAAAATAAGAAGGTAGATGATGATCTTAGAAAAAGCCTTGAAGTCAATGTCGATCTAAAGACCCAAATTATTTTTATTTTTTCTTTCTCTTTCTCTTTATCTCAACATTGATTTGACATAGTAACTGGGTAAAATTAGGTGAAAATGAAATTTTAGCATTTGATATGACGAGGAGTCTATGGAAGAGCAATATTATAGACTCCTCGTCATATCAAATGCTAAAATTTCATTTTCACCTAGTTTTGCCCAGTTTTATATAGGGATAATTTTAAGAATGAAAATTTATTTTAAAATGAAGAAACCTTGGCGATTTTTGTTAGTCCTTAATATGAAAACTATAAAATGTTTCATGATATTTTTTTAAAAATATTCAAATTTCTAAGGATTTTATATAGTTTGTATAAAATTTTGGCGATTTTTAAGGTAAAATAATTTTATCTTAAAGAATTTGGGTGAATTATTTTTAGAAAAATGGAAATTAGGAAATTTTCTTTTGGGAAAAAGCATGGAAAATTAGCCCATGGGCGAAATTTAGCCCCTAAAATTTTCCCTGGTTTCATATCCTCCAAACACAACTCCAAAAGCTTTGTGATACTCTTTGGGGAAATTTGACAAGGTTTCAAGCTTCGTTAGCTCTCTTATTAGCCCCTGCGGAAGGCAAGCCAGGGACTCTAGCAATCGATTCGGTGTTGATCGTCAATTATTTTGAATTTTAATGCAAATAGTTTTTTTCTTTCCAAATTTGTACATAGAAAAAAAAACAAGTTATTTTTTTATAATATTTAAATGGTTTTATCAAACATTCTATTGGCTAACAAGATTGGGGTCTTATTACTGAGCTCATCTTAGATATCCTTAGATATTCTAAATTTTTAGTCTATTATAAGTCTCTAGTACAATGCATTTTTTGCAATGTCCAAGTTTATTGAAGTTGTTTATGAGGATGACCACAATATGTTCATTCATCTATTATATCCAAACTTTTAACACTTCTATGCATTAACAATTCTATTGTCAAATTCCAGTCTATTGCATTAACAATCAAATATCAGTCTATTGCATGAACCATCAAATGTTAGTTTTTTTGCCGAATCCTTATCCTGCACCACCATTCAATTCCGCTCATCAAATTACCTTTTCCTGGATATGTCGCTTCCGCTTTCATCACTGCCTTTGCTATCATCTATAGAGTAGAAACCATCTCAACTAACTATTTCATTATTTTCTACTTATGTCATATTCTTCCTTTTTCCAGAACCTTATCCTGCACCATCGCACCATGCTATAATGCATTCATCACAGCCTTCCCATATGCTCACTATGACACCTTCATTGACACTATTAATTCCACCTAAGTTGATGTGAATAACCCCCAGGGAATAGTAAAGATTCACTCCTCTGATTATAGTCCCTTATTGGTTAAGTAATTTTCCTTCTTGCTTCTTTCGTCTAGCTCATAGCTCTTTGGCATTCAATGGATACACCGATAAAAAAATCAGTGTTCTCTACTATCATTAAGTCCACGATGTGGGATGCACGGTGAGTAACGCATCATTGATAAATTAACCACCACAGTCCTAGGCGTTGGACCTCTCCACACACAACCAAGTTCGAAGCAGTATGTAGCTTGCATATTAGAGAACCCATTGAAGGGGGCATAACATGAACCCAACTTGTGGTCAGGACACCTTAGTTACTCCCACACTAATAAAGTTGGGGGGACATTTTATCGCAAAAAAGAGCAATTTGGTTTCAAATAAACTTTACTATGGATATACGAGAGTTTTAACTTGCCTGGTGTTACTGTCAGAGTTGAAAAGTTGTGCAAAGTTAAAATTGTTTTGTAGTGAGAAGAACTTAGTGTTGCCTAATAAATCCCCAATACTTACTGTATCGTAACTATCACCATATACATCTCTAAGATTGGACGACCCACTTCCAACTGACAAATTGATCAACGTAATTCCACTATCAAATTTTGAATGTTTGACTAGAAAATAATTGTGTTGTTGTGTTGTTTGCGGAGGGGAAAATAGAACGAAATGGAATTTTGGGGGATTAGAGACCTACCATATACTTATATGTTTGGTTGGCGGGAATAGTTGTTCAAGGAATGTTTTATAGTGTCTCGAGTAGCCCGATCAAGTGATAAGCCAATCCCCTCTATCGACACTCAAGTCTCAATAGGTTTTAATTATTCACATCTCTAGGTATGGTAGTTGTCTAGCATGTTGGTTGGGAGGACCAGTGGGAAATGATGAATCAAAAAAAAAAAAAAATCTCTAATAGAAAAAGTTACCCTTTCGATAATGATACCTTAGAAATCTTCTTTTCTCTTTTGCTCTCTCGTCTTATAGAGTAGGTTCAGTCCCAATATTGCACCTTCCGAAATAAAGAAGAAATAATATGTGATATTCTTAATAAATAATAAATAGAAATATATCGACTGGCACTTGCCCCTTCAAGAAGAAATAATATGTGGTAAAAGATTGCCTTCCCTAATCGAACCGATTGGCCAATTCCTTTGTCAAGTTTAGGTTTGGAGATGATCCATTTGACTAATTTCATGGTTTTAATATAACTTAAGTCATTATTATTCCCATTTCACCTGCATGGTAGGGACTAAGCTGCCATGAAGCACTTATTTTCCTATAGCTCCATTAATGATCTATTTTCTTTGATTTTGAAACTTTGAAATGTAAGGTTTTCATAGAAAATTAAAGTTAGCTACAAATAATTGCCAAGCAAATTTTGTGATTTATGAAATGAATTACTTTAGATTTGTTGAATACATATATTAGGAGAAAATTAGAACCACTGGTTTTTAAAAGTGAGGGTTTTTGAGACAATTCTTTGTAATTTTGATTTTTAAGAGAGAGGGTTTTTGAAACCATTATTTGTAATTTTTCTCTACAAGACCTAGTTAGTCCATGAATATTTTTGGGAGCCATCAAGAAAGCGAAAAATCAATCCACCCAACATTGCTTTAGTGAGGACTTGTAAGTTGGATTAAGAAAAACATTTCACATTTGGTTTCAATTTTTTTAATGCAATTTAAATGGCCGTTCTAGCGTGGCGAGACATTCGCTGTAATTTTTGTGTCATGCATTAATAGCTAGATATTGTCTATGACAACAACATGGTTTATAGTAGCCACAAAAACGTCAAAACACATTATAATTTTATGACTAATAAAATAAATCGATGGGACAAATTTCCTCATTCAAAATAAAGAGTCATATTAAAATAAAATATTAAAAATTAAACAAAACAACATTGGTTAATTACAACATTTTTTTTTCAATCACCCACTTTATCAACACATTTTTGTAAATCACCCACTTATCAACACATGGGTAAATTTATTAGCATGTGGGTAAGAGAATAGATGGTTTTAGTAACGAGCCTTGCCTCCACACATGTCCTCATTTTTTAGTCTGTTCCATGTGGCCAACCCTTAGAAGTCCCTCCTCCATTATTCTTAACTCATTTCACTCTCATATTAATTTAACTCCATCACTTCAACGGGTAGCAAGTAGGGAGTGGGAGACTCTGCAAATGGGGAGAGGTTGTAAATTGGGGAAACATGAGAGTAATACAACGCCCTATGCATCTAGTCCACCATGGAAAATAGTTTGGATACACCCACAGTCACCCATTGGTTACACACTAAATGAGTTACACAATACTTTACACAAACCTCATTTCTTGTTATAGGAGATCCCAATTTTTTCATGAACTCAACTACGAGAGTTATAAAAGATTCCTTATCAAAGGCCTACATGTTATAAATAAAAATGTAACAAATTTTAATTTGGGTTTCAAAGCTAACAATATTCATTTTATTGAATTCCCAATTTCTTATCAAGATGTTCCAAATTCAGTTTACTGAATTTATATATCACATTGATTGAAGTTCCTTTTGCATATCAAAATCATTGAAAATAGATGTGTATGCATACATACCATATCAAAACTTCCATCACAACACCATTTACATATCTCGGTCACAACTCCATCCCAACTCCAGACTTCCATCACAACTCTAGTCACAAAACTTTCGTCACAACTCCAAATGAGGAGAAAATAAAAAATCACCAGACACTAGAGTAGGGAATGGACCTAGAACTAGATCCATGCTGCGAGAATATCAAATTATATGGAAGGAGAATAGAAGGGAACATCATAATATTGACCCTACATTTATTAGAGCTTGTTTCCTCCTCTTTCAATATAAATCCCATAATGAAAGTAGAGTGAGGGACCATGGATTAATAAAAGAAAAAATAAAAATGCAATGCGATGCTACCGAGAAAAATCTTGATACATAAGTGATGTTATTTCATCTTGGATTCACGACCCCTCCAGCTATAGTGAATGAACAGAGGAATCAAGTAAGTACAATACCCATATTGATGTTATGCTTTAAGACTTTGAGATAACAAATATGACTTATAGTGAATGAAAAGAGGAATCAAGTAAGTACAATACCCATATTGATGTTATGTTTTAATACTTTGAGATAACAAATATGACTTATAGTGAATGAACAGAGGAATCAGGTAACTACAATACCCATATTGATGTTATGTTTTAAGACTTTGAGATAACAAATATGACTTGTATTACAAGTGAAAAATATTGCACTTGCATGCTCTATCATTTCTCTGGAAATTGAATAATTATGTGAGTTATGCACTAAAACAGTAAAACAATATGGATCTCAGTATAGACTCTGCATTTCCCTTCTCTACATGGTGCCATATAACACAGACTCTACATCTCCCTTCACTACATGGTGTTGGATAAATACATGCATAGGCAAGAGGCAAGCGGGAAGGAAAACACTCAAGGACAATGTGATGGCGCCAACTATACGTGGAGCATGGCTAGGGATATGTGGATTATGCCCATTTTTCTTCCCATGCTCACTAACATGTCACTTGTAGCAAGTTCAATTGACGAGTGAATTGAATTATTTCACAATTTTGATATGTTCAATCATCAAACATATGATAGGAAACAAATTAGAAACAACCTAGGTTATCTGGCTTGGCCCAAAATGTTAGAGAATTAATGCTAAATATACCAGATAATATTAAATTGTTAACATTTAAAGTTTGACAAATCTTTGAAAATTCATAACCCGAAACATAAGAAATGGCTTCGATAAAGTAAAATTGCCTCGAAAAGAGGCCAAATAAGACCACAAATTATTTGGAACCATTTGATTGGGAGAACAAAGCATGTGTGGATGGAAACATAGGTTAAGAATTATTGGCTTACATGCAATGTAATAAAAATACGACATGCCGATTACAATAGTCCTTGCATCCTTCAGGCAAGGCTAATACGATCGGTAATATTACTCTATTGGTGACTAAATTCCATTTTATAATTTAGTATATAGGAGGAAGTTATTTGGTTGACTAATAAGATCGATAATATTAATGTTGTACTATGTTTTCATTGATGTCAAAGGGTTGATGTCAAGTATTGTCATAGTGATTTGTTTGTATCATTGATATGTTGATTGTTGGTTATATGGTCATTAATGTAATTTTTGTCAAATGGTTGATGTCAAGTGGTGTCATAGTGATGTGTTGATATTAAAGGGAGTTGTATCATTGATTTCATGTCATGGTTGATAGGAAGAAGAAAATGGATAAACTCCAAAGTGGTCCCCTTATGGTGAAATCCCTCACGGAAATAAACTCTTGGATAAATTTCTCAAAGTGGTCCCCTTATGGTGAAAGCCCTCACGGGAAGATGCTTTGTGAATTCCAAATGGTTAGGTGGTTGAGTAGCCCAACAATGTGGTTAGGGAACCCAAGTTTGATTGAGGAATAATGTAATGAAGATCAATGAATTTGTAGGAGAAACTATTCCATATGGATAGTATATGTCATATTGTTTCCAGTGATACGTGGAAGGTCGCATAACTCCTCACAGTTAGAGAGTTATGTGCATGTGAAGTTGGAGAACCCTCATGTGTTATCTAGAAGCCCATAGAAGGTCAAATAAGGTCAAATTATTCTAGAAAATCCTAAAAGAAGTTGACCAGTCAAAGTGGCTAGTCATGGGTTAAGTGGTTGCAATAAGAACACAATTAAAAATAAATAGTTGCAACTAGAAGTGGAGAGTTTTCTAAGTGGACAAAGTGATTAAGTGGATACTTCTAGAGGAAGCTACTTGCAGAGTATAAATAAGAGACCAAGGGTCTCTCATTAACATCTATAGAACATATTGAATATCTAAAAGTGACTGAGGTAACCAAAGGATATCTAAGGTGAATTTCAAAGGGAAGGTGAAATGAAGAAGGACAAAATTCAAGGGAGGATAAAGTCTTTTGATGATGCTTTCGAAGGTATGTTATTTACAGGTCATCTCACCATTTTCACAATAACTTTTTTTCTAGAATGATTTAGATAGAGAAATGTGGAGGATGTTGAGAAAACATATCCAAGTAACTTTGATAAACATTTCAACTTATGGGTCATTGCAGTTTCTGCGTTACACTTTGTGGAAGATAGATTTTGTGGCTAGTCCTGAAACTAGTCTAAAACAAGTGTTTTGGGTAAAAACATCATAAATTCTTCATAACAGATCCAAATTCAGTGAGACCAAATTAATTGGTTAGAGTAAAATTTTTAGTATGTTGTGTACCATTTTCAGATCCATACAACAAATATTCTGTGCACGGAATTCTATACAAGTTATCTCTCTAAAATAAGCCATAATTCAACATGGTTTGTCATTTTTTCTATGACTCCTTTTATGGGAGGTTCCAAGTAGTGAAACTTAGAGGATTTGTAGAGAAGACACTGAAGAATATTTTTTATAATTTTCATACCTTCATGCATTACATTTACATAGTTATTCTTGTTGCAAGTCAGGGTTGTTCATTAATCCAAAATTAGTCATGTGAGACTAAAGTAAAGTTTGATGAAAATGCTAGTCTCTTGTTGTTGAAGTTAAGAAAGGTTTGCAAGTCTATGATCACATACACCATGTCTGTTATAGAGTTACATGTATGTTTATATTCATGTTTTGATGATTACATTTGGTCATGACATGGTGCATGCTTGAGGCTACATAACAGTGAGGTTCGACACATGGTATTGTGTAAGGGTTTATGGTATTTGGTTTATGGAGAGTATGGTGCATTGCTAGAGGTATATTGTTTGTTAACTTGGTGATATTGTGCATATGGTTGAGACTTGACTTAATGATTGATATTTGCGAGTAGATCAGATTTGGATGATGATATTGATGAGACAGGTTGAGGTGAGAAGTTTTTGTGGCAGGATGTGTCGCACATAATTGATGCACTTGTCCTGGTATAGACTGTTGGTACAATTTGACAGATTGGTTTCTGTCTACAAGATGGGTCTTGTACTTGAGGATTGGATTCCTCTTCTCTGTTGGTGTTGAGATCTGCATGCTAGGTCTTGCATTGAGAGTTAGTTCTCATTTCAGTTGGTGCTGATAAACCCCAAGGATTGTAGTCCACAATAAAAAAGAAACTTATACATATATCTGGTGTTCATTGTGTTCTTTATTTTGATGGTGAATAGTTATTTATTGTTAATATATGTCATTGAGATATGTTTACATGCAAGAAACTAAGTGTGAATAGAAGTAATGTGTAATGATGTTGTGAATGGTGATGGATAACTAAAGTTTTGTAAGAAGATGTAAAAAGAGCCTCACACCGATTCACCCCCCCTCTTAGTGTGGTTGGTGTGTCCAACAATTGGTATCAGAGCAAGCCTTCAATATAAGCCTTACAATCTTAAAGGAGATCCGTGGACACAAAAATGGATGAAGTTTCATTCTTTGATGTGACAGATTATTCGACATGGAGAATAAATATGAAAGGGTACTTGAATTCAAAAGGAGCACGTGTTTGGAACAAAGATGTTGGTGGATCGATTCCCTCCAAGAACCAGTCAAAAGGTGCAACCCAAAAGGAATAAAAGAAGAAAAATGCAGTATCACTCAATACCAATTTAAATGGACTCTTAGATTATGTCAAAGAAAGAATAGGACCACATTGCTCCACCAAGGACCTATGTCTGAAGCTAGAGAATGTATATCAAGACAAAATAAAATACACTGAAGACAAATCCATCAAGGACAATGAAGGTAAATACTCTCCAAAATCCTCTGATTGCAATAATTCTAAGTGTGATGATGTTGAATGCTTTCCTACAAATGAAGACAAATATATAGAAGAAGTTTGTGTAGAATAAACTGACAGTTATCTTATAGATAAAGAGGAAGAGTTGTTGTTGAAGCATGAAGATAAAGTTTTTTATTATTTAGAAAAAGAAGAATGTGATCATTATGCTTTTAAGGATCTTTAAGATTACATCAAGGAAACCATATAAAAGTACCAAAGGATTACCATGACACTAAAACAAATGCTCAAGAAGCAAGAAGAAAGTGAAACTACGTAAGGGACTCAATTAAAAGAAAAAGAAGAAGAGATCAAGAGACTAAAGAATGAAATAATTAGTCAAGCATAAGAAAAGAAGAAGGTAGATGATGATCTTAGAAAATGCCTTGAAGTCAATGTCAATCTAAAGACCCAAATTGAAGAAGCCAAAATGATAGAGGAACTATTGGAGAATCAATTAAATGAAAAGGAAGAGTCATGCCATAAGGTGGAAGCCGAAGTTGTTGATCTCATAAAGAAAGTAGAGGAGTCAAACACTCACATCAAGTTCATGAACAATTCAACAATCTTGGATGAAATCCTAGATATCCAAATATCTCCAAATGATAAATCAAGTCTTGGATACAACAAGGAAGCTATTCACTTTGAATATAACACTTCTAAGAAGCATGCGATAAGTCCTTCATTCTCAAAAAGTGGAAGAAAAGTTGCAAGTCAAGCACCTAGACAAATAAAGGAAAAATTCATAATAACAGAGCAAAGAAGACATCAGGAAGCCATATTTACACCCCAAAGCAAATTCAGAAGAGAGACACCTTCAGGTGGACACCAAAGAAAAGGTATGAAAATATTTTTCATGGTCACTGCTTCTCATGTAATGAATATGGTCATAAAGCTTTGGATTGGAGACATTGTGCAAGGAGAGATGTTGGAAGACACCATAACATCCTAAGATGTTGGATATTTAATCAAGTGGGACACATTGCTGCTCATTGTCATACCATGAGATGTTACAACTGTAGTGGGTTTGGACACAAATCTAAGGATTGGTGGAATTCAAGGAGATAGTCAATGATGGGTGTTTCATATAGCATGGAAAGAAGAGAAAATGTAACTTGGAAGGAAGAAAATGTTGAAAGGATGGAAGCTCAGAGTACAAGTACAGAGAAATCAAGAAACTCTTAGAAGTGGATGAAGAAGATCAAACATCCAGACATGAATGAATGAATAAATAATCAAGAAAGCTTCACTCTTTCTGAAGCATATGTGGACTCCTATGGGAGAAGTCACATATATACATGAGGTGACCTATAGAAAGGTCGTGTACATATGCGATATTTTCTTGGAACAGGTCGCGTACCTGTGGAAAAATCCTCAAGAAGAGGAGTGTACATATGGGTTGTAGCATGGTTTGAAGGTATGACACTATTTTACAGGGTCTGACATGGTTTGTTGCAGGTTTTCATGATTATATAATTGCTTTGGTACATGATGTATGGGATGATATAGTTGAGATGATTGCTTGATATATTGTATGGTATTGATGCACATGGTTGATGTACATGGGTGTTGCGCATGGTTGGCACATAGTATGGCAAAAGATGTACATGGTTGATGTTTTTTTCATGATTCTCTATTCATTGTTGACATATATTTTTCTTCATGATGTATGGTATGGCATGAGTTTGATGCATGGATAGGTCTAAGGATCATCATATGAAGAGAAAATCATTCTTAATAAGTTGATCTATGTTTTGGTTAAGTAGTATCATTTGAAACAAAAACAGATTGTAGTGGTAGCATATTTTTCATCTTGTAGAGAAGATAGGGGCAGACATACCCAGAGGGGGAGTTATTCCTTTTCCCATGATTGTTGCAGCAACATGATTCCAGGAGGAGAGATGACTGGAAGCCATGCCATTAGTATTTCACCAGAGTGAAATCCCTTGTCCAAATGGGGAGATATTATTCAGAGGAAGATCAAAGGCATCCAGAAAGGGGGAGAAACCCTAATGAGAGTCCATGCAAGAGGAGTAGCCCCAAGGAGAGAACTACCCTTTTCCATTGATGTCAAAGGGGGAGATATAGTCACATTAATGTGGTGAGATGAAAATTGATGAGGAGCGATGATCACATATGGAGAATGAGCATTGCCATGTCCAACTGTTTCCATCGATGATTGGTGTTGACATCAATGTTGGTGTCGCCATCAATGAGAAAGGGGGAGATTTTTGTACTATGTTGTCATTGATGTCAAAGGATTGATGTCAAAGGGATGATGTCAAGTATTATCATAGTGATGTGTTTGTATCATTAATATATTGATTATTGGTTATATGGTCTGTAAGGACCCCCGTCAGTATGACTACATGAGACGCAAAGAAAGTGCATTTTTATTATTATTATTTAAAGTAGGAAGGCAACAACGACATCAATTAATCATCACAACTTGACAACTTGACAAAACACACAAATCAGGAAACATACAACAAAGACCCAACATACTAGCACATCATGCAACTGGACGAACATACAATAATCAAATAGACAAATAAAGACAACTACCTGCTCGACACAAGCAAGACACAAGAACTCATGGCACAACAACAAGCACGAACATCGAAATTTAACCACCGTTTGGCAACTAGGAAGGGGGCACTAGAGCCGAGATCTCTTAAAACAAGAATAGAGGAAACTCTCAAATCATGGTAGCCTCATCGAGAACTTAAGGCAACCAAGGATATGTTCAGAAACCTGAAGCAAATTTCGGGCATAAGTCTTTTACTAAGGACAGACCTGTAAAACATGACGGGTGAACTCTCTTTGAGTGAGTATCAACCAAAATAATTTCAACGTTTTACTCATATTTAGTATTTTCATATTCGATACAAATTTTGGAAGGAAATGGATATTAAGTAAACAGTTGGATAGGTACAGAGAGAGGAGTCTACAAACATAGAGAAAAAGGCCTCTGTAAAACACAAATATTTCTGCATTAACTGGAGGAGGGAGGAAGCGATTCACTTGGGTAAATTAAAAATAAAAATAAAGTGCAGAGTGTAAGAACACAATAATCGTAGAGTAATGAAGAAGAATTTATGTTGTACAAGCAATGGATTTGTTGGGCGGAGAATGATCCTACACTTATTATCCATGCACATGAAAGTAGGGCATTTGAATCTAAATCTTTAACACCAGATTGAAAGACAGTTGATTCGGCTTCTGGACGACTGCTCAAGCACAGACTAATAACTTAAAGGATGAAGGAACATAAGTTAAAAACAAAAATATACATCTAGACCTTCTCCGAGGAGAACAAATAAATGAAACAAAGCACAATCAAGGAATAAAGAAAAATGCAGGCAATGTTTAGAGTTTGGGGCTCATTCTAGCCACGTGTAATTAGACAATAACTCGGAAATAGAAGACAATGTGGGTAGCAAGGTTTCTTATAGGATGAATCAAGTGACAAAGAGTTTACAATTACCAATTATGATTTTACAAAAACCTGTTACAAACACCGTAGAAACACATGTGCAAGAAAATCTTATGGCAATTAAATTGACATTTGAATATAGTAAAATAAACAAGTGTAAATTAAACTTTATTACAATTAACAACCTTAACATGCATACCTTTACCGATGACGACGAGGCAAAGATGTCCTCCCGCGCGTTCACTCTGTCCATATCCCGCTTGCCGACTGATGAGACCTCACCAGTACCTCCCAGCCAATGCTAGGGGTAGTCTTCTTCCCCCTGAGCCACCAAGGGGCCACACACAAAATACTAGAGAATTCTAGCACCTAGCTTTCCTCGTAAGGTCGAGCTACCACTCGTTAAATGAGATGGGTCCCAAATCCCACAAGTGAAAACTCATTCAATATAAATTTCGACAGTGTAACGTTACGCAAGCCAAATGTGATCCATTCTCCTCCTCCACCATCCCTTTTATAGAGTTTATTAGTCATTAGTTTCCCAAACCCTCATTAGATTTTTTTTTTCATTTATTTAATTAGGAAAAACCTCCACCATACACATGTCGCCCAATCCCTAGTTGCACCAGAAAATCAATCAATCAATTAATTAATTATTCCTATTTCCCTCACCCACCTAAAAGCATTCCTAAAAATGATCCTTGGTGTCCCAATATTCCCTTACAATTCTTAAATGACTTACGCCTTACTTAATTCCTAGTTGAGTTCATAAATAGAAAGTCCCAAAGGCTAGATTCCTTACTAAGTTGGGCATTCCCCTTTTTCTTTAAGTTTCCTTTTCTTTTAAGTTTCCCCCTTTTTCCTTTTTAACTAAAAATCAATTTAGCAAGTGTAGATAAAAACAACCATTTACCCTTTTAATAAATTTAGTCCTCCATTATAATTTTTACTTTAATAATTAAACTTTGAATTTATTACCCCCCTTCTTGTTACATGTTTATTTAGTTTTTATTTATCCACATGGTCTACTTAGACCTAGGTTTTAATTTCACTAGGTTGTGCGACAATTTTTAAGGGAACTTTTAGTTATTAAACTTCACTCATACCATCATCTATTTTAAGTCTGGCGAGGTCCTAAGGAGGTATAGTTTTCTAGGCACTAGGTTTATTAACTAACCATAGTTAAAATCACGATGTGCCCTTCAAGACGCACTATGTGCTCCAAGGGTGCCACTCGCCTCTTTCTGTTTTATTTGCGCGACTTGCCCTTCAAGACACACTATGTGCTCCAAGGGTGCCACTCGCCTCTTGACTGAATTTGGTAGATGTCAAACCCTTGGAGTCAATACTTCATTAGGTGATCTTGCGGGAGACTAAGGGTCTCTAAGGAATAAGGAACCTGCCTTATTGCGCGCCCCTTACAATCATTGTGAGCGATTGTCACAGTCTGTCCTCACGACATCGTGGATCTCTCGAACTAGGTAATCATTAACCTATAGTTCGAGCCATGTCGAGAGTTCTAGTAGGCTATGGCAGGGCTGCTGCCACACCTCTCCCTCAATGTATTTGGTTGTCGTGCATGACCCCTTTACTCCAAATGTGAGTCTGGTCGGAAATGTATCATCAGCCTGCATCCATCAACAAATCATGTCAGCAATAACAATCAACATCATAATATCTAATCATATGTACATATGTCACATCAACAACATTCAAACCCTAACAGTCCATTCCCTGACTCAATCTAGAGTCCAAGGGGTTTCATCGATGCCTCGACATCCTCAACATCCAGAGTCCTGCACACTCAGGAGAACCCAATCAATAACACCTCTCTATGTAAATACAACAAAATAACCTATCATAAAATCCACAATATCTCATAATAATAATCAAAGTAATCAATAGTATAATGACCCGGATCACTTGTGCGTAAGTGTCCTCAAATAATAAGTTGATCAGTGTGCACAAGAGCGATATGTTACGTCTCTTTTTTTAAATTTCGTCCCGAAGTTTCACAGTGTGTAAGTGTTGAAATAAAGTGTATCACAATATCATATGACTAGCTATCAAACAAAAATGGAAACTCCTGACGCATATCATATGCATCCTCCCAGGTTGTCGAGTGTGGACTATAGTTCTCCCACTGGACCTTGACCTAATCTAATGTTCGACGTCGTAGTTGTCAAGTGCGATGGTCCAGTATGCGGATTGGCTCTGCCATGAGAGAACCCTCGTCCGATACCTGCAAGGTACTCATGTCAATAACATGTGTAGGATCACTAACATAATGTCTCAAAATAGATACATGAAAAACATCGTGCATACGCCTCAAAGAATCAGATAAGGATAGTTGATAGGCCATGGGCCCCTTATTTTCCACAATATCGAAAGGTCCCACGAACTTAGGAGAGAGTTTAGCACCCTTTCCAAACTTTATTGAACTCTTATGCGTTTTCTCCTGCAAGAAAACTCGATTGCCAACTTTGTAACTACGGTCGACACGATGCGCATCGACATAAGTCTTTTGTCGATCCTGCACTTCTTTGATCCTTTGTCTTATTGTTTTCATTTGATATTCCATTTCTTAGATCTCTTCTGGTAACACCAAGACCCTATCCTCAAGCCGATCCCAACTCAAAGGCATCTGACATGGTCTCCCATAAAGAAACTCAAAAGGCACCATCTTAATGGTGCTTTGATAACTGCTGTTATAAGAGAATTCTACCAGTGGAAAGAATTATTCCCATCGCTTTTGTTGGTCCATCACGTACATACACAACATGTCCTCGAAGATTTGGTTTTTTCTTTTGGTCTGCCCATCTGTCTCTAGGTGATACACGATACTAAAGTTAAGTTGGGTTCCCAAGGCATCTTGGAAACAAGTCCAAAATCATCATGTAAACATCGATCCTCTATCGGATATAATTCTCTTAGGCATGCCATGCAACATCACAATATCACTGATGAAAACTCTAGCTATGTCAGGTGCATGATACATCATATGCACATGAATAAAATGAGCACTCTTTGTTAGAGTGTTGACTACCACAAAAATCGAGTCATGTCTCCTTGTCATCAGTGGCAGTCCAACAATGAAATCCATTGAAATGACCTCCCATTTCAATTCTGGAATAGTGTGTGGCTGTAGTAATCATGTCGGATGTCTATGTTCATCCTTCACCTGCTGACATTCTAGACATCTTGCCACGTAGTTGACTATGTCTACCTGCAGTCCTTTCCAGAAGAATAAGGGTTTAAGGTCTTCTCTCATCTTCATGACTCTAGGATGAGCCATGTACATTTCTCTATGAGCCTCATTTAGGATCAAACTCTTCAACTCGTCGTTGGGTGGTACATAAATTTGAATTTTAAATCTCAATAATCCATCGTTGTCCATAGTAAATCCCTCGAATTTTGGTACCATCATTGTGTTTTGTCTGATAAAATCCTTGACCTCTTTGTACGAGTGATTTTTGTGCTATAAAGTTAGGATCTTTTCATGTAGATTCGTTTGAAGAGGTATACTGAAAATATGCATGGTCTCCAAATCAATGCATTCACCACTCTTTTCATTGTTCCTTTTATGTAAGTAATCTCGAAATCGTATTCTCTAAGAAATTCAAACCAACATCGTTGTCGGGCGTTCAAGTCACTTTGTGTAAATATGTGTTGTAGACCACATTGGTCCATTTTTAGTTTGAATTTCCATCCAATCAGGTAGTGTCTTCAAACTCTCAAGGCATAAACAATGGCTAACAAATACAAATTGTGCGTCGCATAGTTCTCCTCATGCCTTCTCAACTTTCTCAAGATGTAAGCGATCACTCAACCGTCTTGCATCAAGACTCCACCCAAGCCTTCTTTGGATGCATCATTGCATACCAAGAAGTCTACATCCATGTCAGGGACCTTTAGTATTGGTTTTGTTATCAACAGCTCCTCGAGCCTTCGAAATGCCTTCGCGCATTTCTTGGTCCAAACAAACTTCTTGTTCTTCTTATGCAATTTCGTGATCGTATTTACTATATTCGAAAAAACCTCGATGAATCATCAATAGTATCCCACTAAACCCATGAAGCTACGCACTTCTGGGATATTCATCAGAACACGTCATTCAATAATAGCCTCGACCTTTGTTGGATCCACAGTGATACCCTTGTCGAAGATGACATGCCCTAAGTAGTGAATCTTCGATTGATAAAATGATCATTTAGACAACTTCCCATGCAATTTGTTCTCTCGTAGACATTGTAGTACCATGTGCACGTGCTCATCATGCTCCTCCATCGTCCAAGAGTAAATAAAAAAAATTTCAATGAATACTTGGACGAACTTGTCCAAGTATTCACAGAACACCCCGTTCATCAAACTCATAAATACCACTGGGGAGTTCGTCAGTCCAAACGATAAAACAATAAACTCGTAATGCCCAAACCTCATCTTAAATGCGGTCTTATGGATTTCGTCCTCCTTGATCCATAACTGGTGATACCCTAATCTCAAGTCAATCTTTGAAAACACCGTCACACCCTTCATCTGATCAAACAGATCATCAATCCTTGGCAACAGATACTAATTCTTGATCATTTCCTTGTTCAATTGACGATAGTCAATGCAGATTCTCCATGACCCATACTTCTTCCATCTAAAGATAACAGATGCCCCCCACGGTGACACACTTGGACGTATAATTCCTAGGTCCAACAACTCCTTCAGTTGCATTTTCAAATCCTGTAACGTCGGGGTCCACATCCGATAAGGCATTCTTGCTATCGGTTCAGTTCCCGACTTTAGGTCGATGGTAAAATCCAAATCCCTCTCTGGCGGCATCCCAGGTAAATCCTCAGGGAAGACGTCCGCAAACTCTCTCACCACCGGAAGGTGTTCTATACCTTCCTCTACTGCCTTCTCGTTTAACGCAAGGATTGCATAAAGATTACATCCCTTGCGCATGCTCTTCCGTAGCTTCAAGGAAGAGATGAACCTTAGGAAGACTCCCTGGTTCCGACCTATAATCATGCATCTCTGTCCCTCGTCATCAACCAAGCTCAACCATTTCATCTTATAGTTGAGTATCACATCATGCGATTCCAACCAGTCCATATTGATCATGATGTCATAAGATCCTAATATTGTGACGTACAGGTTGTCCCTTGTGACAAAATATCTAAATTTAAGGCCATAACCCGTCACCTTCCCTCCAACCTTTTGTTTGACTCCCGAAACTATTTCTACAAATATAAACTCATCCTATTCAACTGCCTTTACCTTAATTATTTTTAGCACTGCCCCATAAATGAAACTCTATGTAGCACCTGGATCTATCAAAATAGTACTAATGGTCTAGTCAGCGATGGTACCTAATGTCTCGAGCATAGTTGAATGGTGCTCTGCCTGGCAGTTATTCATCGTTGCATGAATCTAATGGGCGTTGCCCAAATCTCCCATGGTAGTGGGTCTGGATGATCCAAATGCTCTGGTCCTCTCCACTGGGTAGTCACGCTGGTAATGTGGCTCGCGACATGTCCAAAACCCGTTCTTTGGTCCAGTACTCCTGGCACCGGAAGTAGAAGCTGACGACCCATTGGCTTGGAACCCTGGTTTGTTTTGCTGAACATGCCTAAATTTTTGTTGTTGTGGTCGAAGCTGGTGTTGGTGCTGTGGTCCTCGCTAAGGAGTCTGTTGTTGAAGTGTTGGTCACTGAGGTTTGGTGAAATTGGATCCTCTCTAGAAGCCACAATATCATGGTGAATGTCTAGCTGGTGTTTGATGCTACTGCGCACCAGATGACGCCTGTCTTGCTAGTCTCGCTGGAGTCCTACTCTAACCCTCGCTAATAAGATCCTCCTCTAATATGAGGGCCTTCTGTACAACTCCATGCAAGGTTTGAGGCATCATAATCCTAACCTTTGCATGAATGTTTCCATTAAGGCCAAACACAAACCTGTTGACCTTAAGTTTCTCGGTATTCAGGTGCAGAGCATATCGAAGCAGCTCCATAAAATGGGCCTCGTACTTGGGCACCATATTGCCTCCCTATCAGAGGGAATTGAACTCGTTGAGCTGACGCTCAATGAATTCCTCAGATAGATACCTGTCTCGGAACCGTTCCTCGAATAGTTCCCATGACATGTCTTCGACAACCATGTTCAATTGCGGCAGGAGCATCTTCCACCATAAAAGAGAGCTCCACTTCAGTTGAAATACCACCATGTAGACCTTCATGTTGGAGGTATAGTCACGAAGTGCAAAGCACATCACCATATTCTCCAACTATGCCTTGATGGATGCGCCGTCCGGGGCACCAAAGAACTCGGGAAATTTGACCTTCTCTAGTTCACGGTGAATACTACCAGTACCAACCAGAGAGCGTTATGGACCCTCAGGGGGTGTCGACGCCCTGGACTCATCTCTATCCAAATGGTTGATCAGTGCCTCAAACATCCGCTGAAAGGACCTGATTAGCACAACCACATCACCCACAACTATATGTTCCTTCCTGACAACCTGTTCGTCTCCCTGGGGGTTAGACCCCTCGGGCGTGGATGTTATTGGGGGTGTTGCGCCTCCTCCCCTAGCACCCTATCATCTACCTCCACGACGTCCTCTAAACATGATTACCTGCACAAATACAAATCAACTTAATTAGAAACATCATAATTAAATATCTAATCAACGAATGTTGTAGTGATCCCAAGTCGCGGGTCCAACCTCGCTCTGATACCATATCTAAGGACCCTCGTCATTGTGACTACATGCGACGCAAAGCAAGTGCAATTTGTTTTTTTGTTTTTTTTTTAAGCAGGAAATCAACAACTACAACAATTAATCAACACAACTTGACGATGAACACAATGCACATAAATCAGGCAACAGACAACAACAACCCAACATACTAGCACATCATGCAACTGGACACACATGCGATAATAAAATAGACAAATAAAGATGGCTACCTGCCCGACACAAGCAAGACAATGTCTACAAGCTAAAGGGAAACATCAAAAATCCCGACACAACGACTTCGATGACCAATTACTAGAAACCTCTACGACAAGCAAACCAATCACATTAAGGCATTACATAACTAAGTACCAAGATCAATTAGAATGGACAATACACCCACATCGGGAAGCATAAGACTCTGGCCAGGTTATCATTCACATCTATCAATCAAGGCACGCAATGATCCCCTCATCAGGAATCATGTTTTCACAAGGCGATAGGCGTGAAAGTAACCATGGCGCAACATAACATATCTAGACCTTTAACCCAAGCAAAATCCCTTGCACTAGGAGACCAAATTATCTATCAATAAATACACGAATACTATACCCAAGCACCCAATCAACAAGTCAACAAGACGGAAGGTGACATCATTCAAATTTAAATTTCACAACTAACCGAAGGATTTCTTGTTTCCTACAAGGCAATCATATGTGGTGTAACGACTGTGACCAACCACCATTTACAATTCAACTTAAGGCACAAGGCACATAGTAACCAATTAACAGTTAAACTGTTAATCAGTTTAGCTAATAAAACTATTAAACCCTCAACCAATAATCTTGCGCAAGCCATTAAACTATTACACAAATAAACCATAAACCTTTAGCTATGAAATCATTATGACTAAGTGAAAATGAGTGAACTATTACCCTTGCAATTAATCCATTAATCTATTACCATTGCAATTAATCAATTAATCTATTACCATTGCAATTAAGCAATTAATCCATTTAAGAAATTAATTTATTAGCATTGCATCTATTACCCTTGCAACAATTAATCTATTACCATTGCAACCATTAATCTATTACCATTGCAATTAATCAATTAATCTATTAGAACGGACAATTGTCATACGATTATTCCATAATTAAACTGTTATGTATCAATTGGAACCAAACTTAATATTCATATGCAAAACTATTACACTATTAAATGGTTACTCATGCTTAAACTGTTGTATAACTAAGATAATGATAGTTAAAATGGAAGCATGAAGTTGATGCCCAGATTTTTAAAACAAAAGCTCGTAAATACACAACTAAAACAATTAAAACACTAAGCTGGTAAACACCAATATTTATAGCGTTCGAAGGCATGCGCTGACTTAATTTCTTATCTCTGCATAATTAATATTTTGCTTGTATTCATTCAAGGTTAATAAAAGCCCGATGCACTCATTACACCTCATGCCAACTGTCCGTAAAGGGGATTCTCAAGGGCCAACAAATATTAATGAATTTTAAAAGGCGGATTGGAATAAAAACTCACCAAGAAAACTCAAAGATCGCAAAATAAAAAAAAAATAGGAGTAATCGCCACTGGCCACCTAAAAATTCTTCTGTCCTTGCATCTCTGCCAAGCAAATCGCTACCAGTGTTTTCGCTGCCAATAAAAAATTAAGGCGTTCTAAATTATGAAAACATTACCAGATCTAACTGCTCAAGATTTAAATCTTCTGGGCATTCATTAAGACTCTGAGTAAACATCTTTGTGTAATTACCCTTAAATTGTTGTGTAATTACATTTAAAAGGGAATTTAAAAATATGCAAAAATTAAATCGTTACCCAGTGTAAATAAAGATTCGAGAACGAATGAAATCAGGTGGATAATTCAGGATCTCTATAATGCAAAAAGATACGGATGGCACAACAACAAGCATGTTCATCGAAATTTAACCATTGTTTGGCAGCTAGGAAGGGGGTACTAGACCCAAGATCTCTGACAACAAGAATTGAGGAAACTCTCAAATCGTGGTTGCCTCGTCGGGAACTAAAGGAAACCAAGGATATGTCCAGAAATCTGAAGAAAATTTTAGGCATAAGTCTTTTACTAAAGACAGACCTGTAAAACATGACGGGTGAACTCTCTTTGAGTGAGTATCGACCAAAAGAATTTCAACGTTGTACTCATATTTAGTATTTTCATATTTGATACAAATTTTGGAAGGAAATGGAGCTTAAGTAAACGATTGTCTAGGTACAGAGAGAGAAGTCTACAAACGCAGAGAAAAAGGCCTCTGTAAAACACATAGATTTATGCATTAACTGGAGGAAGGAGGAAGCAATTCACTTGGGTAAATTAAAAAAATGAAAGTGCAGAGTGTAAGAACACAATAATCGCATAGTAATGAAGAAGAATTTTCATTGTACAAACAATGGATTTTTTGGGCAGAGAATGATCCTACACTTATTATCCATGCACAGGAAAACAGGGCATTTGAATCTAAATCTTTAACACCGGAGTGAAAGACAATCAATTTGACTCCTGGCCGATTGCTCACGAACATACTAATAACTTAAAGGATAAAGGAACATAAGATAAAAACACAAATATGCATCCAGACCTTCTCCGAGAAGAACAAAATAATGAAAGAAAGCATAATCAAGGGATAAAGAAAACACATGAAATGTTTTGAGTCTGAGGCTCATTCTGGCCATGCGCAATTAGATAGTAACCCAGAAATAGAAGACACTATGGGTAGCAAGGTTTCTTACAGGATGAATCAAGCGACAAGGAGATTACAATTACCAAGGAGAGCACCCAACTCGCCTCGCAATGTCGAGCTACCACTCGTTACCTGAGATGGGTATCCCAACTCCCACAAGTGAAAACTCAGTCAAGATAAATTTCAACACCGTAACGTTACACAAGCCAAATGTGATCCATACTCCTCCTCTGCCATCCCTTTTATAGAGTTTCTTAGTCATTAGTTTCCCAAACCCTCATTAGATTTTTTTTTTTTTCATTTATTTAATTAGGAAAAACCTCCCCCGTACACATGTCGCCTGATCCCCTAGTTGCACTAGAAAATCAATTTATTAATTAATTAATTATTCCTATTTCCCTCACCCACCTAAAAGCGTTCCTAAAAATGCTCCTTGGTGTCCCAATATTCCCTTAAAACTCTTAAATGACTTATGCCTTACTTAATTCCTAGTTGAGTTCATAAATAGAAAGTCCTAAAGGCTAGATTCCTTACTAAGTTAGACATTCCCCTTTTCTTTAAGTTTCATTTTCTTTTAACTTTCCCCCTTTTTCCTTTTTATCTAAAAATCAATTTAGAAAGTGTAGATAAAAACAACCATTTACCCTTTTAATAAATTTAGTCCTCCATTATAATTTTACGTTAATAATTAAAGTTTAAATTTCTTACCCCCCTTCTTGTTACATGTTTATTTAGTTTTTCTTTATCCACATGTTCTACTTAGACCTAGGTTTTAATTTCACTAGGTTGGGCGACAATTTTTAAGGGAAATTTTAGTTATTAAACTTCACTCATACCATCATCTATTTTAAGGCTGACTAGGTCCTAAGAAGGCATAGTTTTCTAGGCACTAGGTTTATAAAATTACCACAATTAAAATCGCGACATGCCCTTCAGGACGCACTACGTGCTCCAAGGGTGCCACTCACCTCTTTTCGTTTTATTTGCTCAACGTGCCTTTCAAGATGCACTATGTGCTCCAAGGGTGCCACTTGCCTCTTGACTGAATTTGGTAGACGTCAAACCCTTGGAGTCAATACTCCATCAGGTGATCTTGTGGGAGACTAAGGGCCTCTAAGGAATAAGGACCCTGCCTTATTGTACACCCCTTAGAATCATCATGAGCGATTGTCACAGTCTGTCCTCATGACATCGCGGGTCTCTTGAACTAGGTAATCATTAACCTACAGTTCTAGCCACAATGGGAGTGCTAGTAGGTTGTGGCAGGGTTGTTTCCACACCTCTCCCTTAATGTATCTGGTTGTCATGTGTGACCCCTGTACTCCAAATGTGAGTCTGGACGACAAGCTATTGTTAGCCTGCATCCATCAATGAATCATGTCAGCAATAACAATCAACATCATAATATCTAATCATATGTACATATGTCACATCAACAACATTCCAAACCTAACAATCCACTCCCTGACTCGATCTGGAGTCCAAGGGGTTTCATCGATGCCTCAACATCCTCAACGTCCAGAGTCCTGCACAATCAGGATAACCCAATCAATAGCACCTGTCTATGTAAATACAATAAAATAACCTATCATCAAATCCAAAATATCTCATAATCATAATCAAAACTTTGACTGAGGAATAATGTAATTAGATCAGTGAATTTGCAGGAGAAACTATTCCAGACGGATAATATATGTCATGTTGTTTATGATGATATGTGGAACATCACATAACTCCTCACGGTTAGAGATTTATGGGCATGTGAAGTTGGAGAACCCTCATGAGTTATCTAGAAGCCCCTAGAAGGTCAAAGAAGTCAAGAAGGTCAAATAAGTCAAATTATTCTAGAAGCTCCTAGAAGAAGTTGACCAGTCAAAGTGGTTAGTCATGGGTTAAGTGGTTGCAACAAGAAAACAATTAAAAATAAATTAGTTGCAAATAGAAGTGGAGAGTTTGCTAAGTGGACAAAGTGGTTAAGTGGACAAAGTGGCTAAGTGGATACTTCTAGAGGAAGCTACTTGGAGAGTATAAATAAGAGAGAAAGGGTATCCCATTATAATATATTGAGCATATTGAATATATACAACTGATTGAGGTAACCAAAGGAGATCTAAGGTGAATTTCATAATGAAGGTGAAGTAAAGAAGGTCGAAATTCAAGGGAGGATAAAGTCTTTTGATGATGCTTTCTAAGGTATGGTATTTACAGGTCATCTCACCATTTTCACAATAACTTGTTTTCTAGAATGATTCATATAGAGAAATATGAATGATGTTGAGACAAAATATCCAAGTAATTGTGATAAAAATTTCAGCTTATGGGTCGTTGTAGTTTGGGAGTTACACTCCGTGAAAGATAGGGTTTGTGGCTAGTCCCAAAACTAGTCTAAAATAGGTGTTATGGGTAAAAACATCATAAATTATTCATAACAGGTCCAAATTCAATGATACCAAATGAATTGGTTAGAGTATAGTATGTAGTATGTTTTTTTTTACCATTTTTAGGTCCATACAGAAAATATTTCGCACGTGGCATTCTCTGCAAGTTCGCTCTCTAGAATAAGACAAAATTCAACAAGGTCTACCATTTTTGCTATAACTCCTTTTCTGGGAGGTTCTAAGAAGTGAAACCTGGAGGATTTACAGAGAAGACGCTAAATAATATTGTATATAATTTTCATACCTTTATGCATTACAGGTACAAATTTATTCGTGTTGCAAGTTAGGGTTGTTGACTAATCCAAAATTAGTCATGTGAGACTAAAGTAAAGTTTGATGAAAATGATAGTCTCTTATTGTTGAATTTAAGGAAGGTTTGCAGGTCTATGATCACATACACCAGGCCTATTACAGAGTTACATGTATGCTTATATTTGTGTTTTGATGATTACATTTGGTCATGACATGGTACATGCTTGAGGCTACATAACAATGAGGTTTGGCACATGGTCTTGTGTAAGGGTTTTTGGTATTTGGTGTATGGAGAGTATGGTGTATTTCTAGAGGTATTTTGTTGGTTAACTTGGTGATATTGTGCATATGGTTGAGAGTTGACTTGATGATTTATCTTTGACAATAGGTCATATTTGGATGATGATATTAATGAGACAGGTTGAGGTGAGAGCTTGTTATGACAGGTTGTGTTGTGCATAGTTGATGCACTTGTCTTGGTATAGAATGTTGGTACAGTTTGACAAATTGATTTCTGTCTACAAGCTGGGTCTTATACTTGAGGATTGGATTCCTCTTCTCTGTTGGTGCTGAGATCTGCAGGCTGGGTGTTGCATTGAAAGTTGGTGCTCTCTTTGACTTGGTGCTCATTTCAATTGGTGTTAATAAACCACAAGGATTGTAGTCTGGAATACAAAAGAAACTTATAGATATATCTTGTGTTCATTGTGTTCTTTATTGTGATGGAAAATAGTTCATTATTGTTAATATATGTCATTGCGATATGTTTACATGCAAGCAACTAAGTGTGAATAAAAGTAATGTGTAACGATGTTGTGAATGTTGATGACTAACTAAAGTTTTGTAAGTTGTAAAAATAACCTCACACTGATTCACTCACCTCTTAGTGTGATTAGTGTGTCCAACAATTGCTCTATTAGTGACTTAAGTTCCCTTTTATAATTTAGTATATATGAGGTAATTATTTGATTGCTTGTTTTTTAACAAGTTTTTAAGTGCTATTGAAATGAGGAATGAATATACACATATACTTTATAATTCATATTTTTATATGTTGATATTTACATAATTTTATGGATGACCACTTGATTTCTTTTCTTCGAATCCTTTGCTTCTCACTATTTTTATTTTTTTTCAAAATAACAACAATCATAATTAAATAATATGTAAAAGATAAATATCAAAGTATATAAGAGAATCCGCTAAAAAATAGAAATAAAATGGATTTCCATTTTAAACAAGGTTGCATGGCAGCGTATACCTGCCGTTATGCAGCCTTGTACGCTGCCGCATGGCAGCGTATACTAATCTCATAACACTAGAGTATGCTCTGTCTCGCAATTTCATAATATCATACATAATTGAATCAACATATACTCATATGATATACGTTGTTTCTCCTTCGACTTTGTCGAAGGTGAGAGGGTCAAGAAGAACATGGAGCTTCAGAGAGATTTTTCTCTCTAGAAGAGCAAGCGAGGGCAGAGAGATGGAAAGGCACGAGATGGAACTTGAAAAAACTTTCCTTTTCAAGTTATGTAAAGTTGTCATCATCAGATAAAAATAAGAAGAGTTCCTCAGCTCAAGGTGGGGATAGCTACAATTAAGAAATGGATGGAAACTCACTCAAAAGAGAAGCTACTCCAATTTATATTATCAATATTAATATTTCATTACATAATTTTAATTTGTGACAAGCATTTCAGTTTGGAAATCGTTTCAGAATTTAAATTTGTGACAAGCATTTCAGTTTGGAAAGCTTTCCATAATTTTAATATGTAACAAGCATTTTAGTTTGGAAATGTGTTTCTAGGTTAAGCCAAAAAAAACTCTTTATAAATCACCACTTTGCAATTAATTTAGATTCAGCAGTTATACACATGCTTTCATAGATCTATAGACTGGCTTGCCTCTAATAAACCATTCTCTCTAAATTGTCTTTCCCATAACTACAAATCATAAAGATCTTATCACATTTATAAGGAAAATAAAAATACTTACTATGAATAGTAAGGGCAGTCAAATATAAAATCCATTGATTGCGAAATACCAGAATAGTAAGGGAAGTGAAATATAAAAACCATTGATTGTGAAATACCAGAATACAAATCTTGAGTTCACGACCCATTTAACTCATTTTGGCTAATGATTCTCTCAAAAGACTATAAAAGCATAACGAATTAAACGAGTAGAACTAATCTAAGAACCAAAATTCGAATACGAAAGAATTTAAAAAAGAATCCATGAAATGTTTGAAACAACAAAGAATGGTTACAAAGATACTATACAGGCGTAATAAATTAAAGCAACTAAAATTATTCTCACAACCATTCTCATAATTTGAAATCAAAGAAAGAATACATGAAAGGTCTGAAGCAACAAAGAATTCTTACAAAAACAACCTACTTCCATAAGCGAAATTTGAAAAGGTCTGTGTTCTCTGGTCACTTCATTTATTGTATTTGTTATCGGATTCAAAATCCGTTTGATAATTAATTTTTTTTTTTGAAGGGATGAGGCCGGATGTTTGATAACATCTGTCATGGAGAGTGCATGGATAGGAAGTGGCATAAATATATGGATAGGAAGTGGCAGAAAATATTTATAACAATGTTATGAATGGAGGGTGGATAGTGTGGGACCTTGCATGAATCCCATGTGCCTCCTACTCCATCAAATAAAAAATAATTAAACAATAAAACCTTACCTCATCTCTCTGCCATCTCCTTGTGCCACTTCGCCTGGGCTATGACCTTTCTCTTTTGCACTCTGCAAAAGCAAGGGTGTGAAAATCTCTTACATCTTATCAAATAATGCACTTAGGTATCCTCTCGGCACTCTGCTACCTCATTCTTCTCCACAGAAGTAAATTTCAGCTTCAGAATGAGTACAAAAGCATAGGAGATGATGCAGGATCAACAGGTTTATAGAAGAGTTCGAGTGATCCAAGTGGATTTTGGTATATAATAATATACCGGATGGAATCACATGATTTTGACATTCTGAGTATCAATAAATCATCGTTGAGAATATTTGTGGGTAGGAATATCACTAGGCTTCGAGTTTTCTCAAAACACACATATTCAGAAGCCTCGGAAAATTCACCCAACAATCTCTTTATATCAGTTGCTGGAAGAATCAGAATAAGAAGATGGCCAACACCACCAATAATAGAACTACTTATATATCAAGTCCTAACATGAGGGAGGTTTTGGCGTCAACCCAAGAGCTTCAGTATATACCGAGTCCCAATAGGAGGGGGGTTCTGGTTTCAGTGCACGAGCTTCACTACACAACAAACAGGGCTCAGGCAGAGGAACTCAAGAGAAAAAAATTCCTACCTTACAGACAGAGCGTGCTCAGCTACCTCATATTTCCTTCCACACCCGCATTGCCATAGGATCAAGTGTTGCAACCTGTATTAGAGTTCCAAATCCATATAATGTGTAAATTCAGTTCTGTTTGGTTTGCAATTATAGTAGTTCATTATAGCATTAGCTTCTTCATTATAACACCAGTAATATACTAGTTGTTGTCATTAGAATGCCTCATTCAATTTCTTCTTTCGTACCTATATTATAGTCAGGCCTCAACGACAGTCACCTCAACATTTAACCTCAACAACAATTACCTCAACATTTAACAAATTTATTTTCCAATATCGCCCCAGCCAAATTTATTTTCCACCGTCGCCCCAACCAAATTTATTTTCCGTCGCCGCCCCAACAATAAGGGGTTGGTTTTACTAACCAATTAGATTGGAAAAAAATGTTTTTACATAAAAAAAAAATAATAATAATAAAAATAAAATAAAATAAAAAATAAAAACTAAAAAAATCTGTAATGTAAAACTTTAAAAAACTACACACAATTTTTTGGTCAACTATGAATTAAATACCTGGTCAATGTGATATCAATCACTATATACCATGCCGCCAACAATTATAATAAAATGGATTTGCATTTTATTTTATTTGTATTCTTATGTGATTTATATCTTTAATAGTTGTATTTACTATATAATGTGGAACATAATTCCTATTTTATTTTATATTATAATTGTAAACAAAATTTACACAACATATCCAACTTATCTATTTATTAAACTTTTCATTTACACAACATATCCAACTTATCTATTTATTAAACTTCTCATTTTCACAATGTGTTATGTTTATTATTTATTTTAATTTTTCAATTTCTATTTATTAAAAAAATACACAATTTCTAATAAGATTCAAATTTAATCATTTATAAATAATCATTAAAAAAATACATTTTATATTAAATAAAAAATTAACAACTATTTTTTCAAACAATTTTGAATTTTTATTTAAACAATTATGAAATAAAATAAAATTAAAAAAAACAAAAAAACAAATACCAAAACAAAGGTAAGACACACAAATATATTCATATGTTTTCCATCAAAGTTTATGTTCAAAATTTACCAATCAAAGACTAGCAATATTTACATATGCATTTCACCTATTTATGTGGCAAGGCAATTTATGTATGATAAGGTTATTTTGATATTAATTAGATGTTGTGAATCATCACAGTTTAATATATATAATATATATATATTAAAATGGATTTATCTATGTGACATTAAGATGGAAGATAAAAAATATTTTTTCTTAAAATATTCTACATATATTTATATTAAAATTTAATTTCAAAATATTTGTTATAATATAGATTTTTTTAACCTTTTAATTAATAAAAATTAGGATGATTTAGGAATGCATTTCCTAAATTTTTAAGATAAAAAAATAAAATTCTAAAGCACACCAAATAAATCCATATATATATATATATATATATATATATATATATATATATATTAAA
>ML777564.1:2999626-3058692 GCA_009831015.1 Picea engelmannii | reverse complement strand
CACAAAACTTATTAGCTAGCAATCACAAATTACTCAAAACTCATTACTGTCAATTATAATCAGTTGTATGTGAACATATATCATCAACATATAACAACAACATATATCATCAATAAGTCATCACCACAAGGAACACAAAGAACACAAGATGTATGTACAATTTTCTTTTTATTACAGACTGCAATCCTTGGGTTATTAGCAACAACTGAATAGAGTTACAACTCCACAAGAGCACTAGCTCTACAATGCAAGACTCAACTTACACAACTCAACACCAACTGAGAAGAGGAGTCAATCCTCAACAAATACCAATCTGTCAACAGGTACGTGACCCATCAGTAGTGAAGCACGTGTATGTACTACAACCTGTGTATGCCTTAGGGTTTTCTCTCTATGAAAAACCCAGATCCTTTACAGCCTTCAATCACATCTACTTATGTCTTTCATTGTCCAATATGAACCATAACCAATCACAACACATCTATGCTCTCCCACAACTTACTCATGCTCCTCAACCATACAATATGAATGCTACTTAATCATGTATAAGAAACCAATATACTATGGCAATCATATCAGTACTGAACCATAAGAGTGTTGCTCACTCTATCAATCAACCAACATAACCATATCACAACAGCCATACCAAGAATGCCTTAAGCATTCACCATACAATAAGAAATAATATCCATCAAGACAACTATGTAACCATACCAGAGTTTCTATGGCAGATCTGAGCCCATGGAATGCAGATCTAGAACTTGCTTCAGACTTCAAGAACCTGGCATCAACTCACACTCAAGTCTCCATGACGTCATCCAACTGTACGTGCTCCGCCTTCCTTCAACCCCTTTCTATTCTCTACAAGTTATGCTCAAGAGATGATTTTCACAAGAGACCTTTGCTTCTTATTTATACTCTTCAAGTAGCTTCCTTAGAAGCGTCTTCTAGGCCACTTTGTCCACATAGTCACCTATGTCCAACTTTGCCCAATTTTCCACTTGTCCATGTATCCAATAGCCACGTGACCACTTAACCCATTTTCCTCATTTTAGGGTTAACCTTCTTATAACCACTTTCCATAATTAGAAAGTTCTCCATTTACTTTATTATTTAAATAATCCTCTTTGACTTTGTCACTTCACTTTATTATTTAAATAATCATCTTTGATTTTGTCACTTCACTTTATTATTTAAATAATCCTTTTTTACTTTGTCACTTCACTTTATTATTTAAATAATCCTCCTTGACGTTGTCACTTCACTTTAAATAATCCTCTTTGACTTTGTCACTTCATTTTATTATTTAAATAATCCTCTTTTATTTTGTCACTTCACTTTAATATTTAAATAATCCTTTTTTACTTTGTCACTTCACTTTATTATTTAAATAATCCTCCTTGATTTTGTCACTTCACTTTAAATAATTCTCTTTGACTTTGTCACTTCACTTTATTATTTAAATAATTTCTTCATTGCAAACACTTTGGCTTCTTTGACCTTTTGGGGCTTCAAGCCAACATATGAGGGTCCTTCAACTTCGTAAGGCCATAACTCTCAAACCGTGAGGAGTTATGTGACGTTCCACATACCACCAGAAATGGCTTGACAAGAACTATCCATCTAAGATAGTTTCACTGACAAATTCACTTATATTCATCTCATTATTCCATAATTAAGCATGGGTTCTCTAACCATACTTCTAGAATAACTCAACCGCAAAACGTCTTCCCGTGAGGGATTTCACCATAAGGGGACCACTTTGGAGTTCACCGCAAAGTGTATTCCCATGAGGGATTTCATCATAAGGAAACCACTTTGGAGTTCATCCATTTGTACAACCATGACAAGACAATAACCACTTTGGAGTTCACCGCAAAGCGTCTTCCCGTGAGGGATTTCACCATAAGGGGACCACTTTGGAGTTCATCCATTTGTACAACCATGACAAGACTATAATGAGTCATCTTTACATCAATCCAGCTATGCATCATATATCAATGGAAACTCATTGATCCATCTTCATCAATGCATATGACTATGACTCCTCTTGACATCAATCCATTGACATCAAGGTCAATACATGATCCATCAATCACTACATCAATATACTATGACAAGACATTGTTCCTTTGGCATCAATGACAACATGATCTAACGTAGTCTTCCTCCAATTTTTTTCCCTTATCATCATCCCTTTGCCTAGAAGAATGAAATTGTCAAGATTATTCAAGAATTTATAGAAGTCAGTGGTCCCAGTACTAGTCCCTATTCTTCTCTAATAGTCATGGTAATTAAGAAAGAAGGTACTTGGTGCACGTGTATTGATTTTGTAGCTCTCAACAAACTCACCATCACAGACAAATTTCTCATTCCTATCATTGATGAACTTTTGGATGAATTAAGTGGTGCTTAGTTTTTACCAAACTTGATCTCCACTCTGGCTACTGCCATATTCGCATGAAAGAATAAGACATTCCCAAGACTACATTCAAAACTCATGAGGGTCACTATAAGTTCTTGGTTATGCCATTCGACCTCTGTAATGATCCCTCCACTTTTCAAAGTCTCATGAATCATGTCTTATGTCCTTTCCTCTATCATTTTGGCTTGGTTTTATTTGATGATATTCTCATCTATAGAAAAAATTGACAATCTCGTCTTTCCTATGTGGATCAAGTTCTCCAGGTGCTATCTCAACACAAAAAATTTCTTAAGAAGTATAAATGTTCTTTTGCAGCCTCTGAAGTTGAGTACCTAGGACATATTGTCAGCAGGGGTGGTGTCAGGGTGGATCTGAAGAAAATTGATGCTATGAAGGATTGGTCACACCTGAAAACTCTTAAAAGTCTCCATGGTTTTCTGGGTTTGACATGATATTATCGCAAGTTTTTTAAGAATTATGGAAAAATTGCAGCTCCCTCACAACGCTCCTTAAAAAAAATGCTTTCGATTAGAATCCAGTAACTGACCATTCCTTCCACGCTTTGAAAGCAACTATGTGCACTATTTCGATTCTAACTCTCTCTGAATTCAACAAGACCTTTTGTACTAGAGTGTGATGCCTAGAGGAAAGGCATTGAGGATGTCCTCATGCAAGATGGTCGACCTTCGGCCTTCACCAACAAACAATTTCCCGAGCACCATTTGGGACAATCCACCTATGAAAAGTAAATGTTGGCTATTCCGCAGGATGTGGATCTTTGGCGTCCTGATCTCTTGGAGAAACACTTCCAAATAAAAAATGATCATCAAATCCTCAAGTATTTTCTGGAAAAAATAATTTCTTCACCAGAGCAAAAAATAAGGGTAACCAAGTTGTTTGGACATGATTATGAGATCATCTACAAAAAAGGAAATGAAAATGTGGTGGTTGATTCCATTTCCAATAAATATGAAGAAGATGGGTCCCTTTGTCCCTCTCTTTCATTGCCACCGATTGGCTTCAGGAGGTTTTCTAGGAATGGTTGCAAGACCCCAAACTTTCAAGACTGATCCAAGCACTGCAGCAGGATCTGAAAGATATTCCAGGGTACTTGTGGCACCAGTCCAGGCTTCATTATAAATTTTGCATGTATTTAATCAAACAATCGAACCTTAAATCCACCGTGCTATTTGAGTTTCATGCTTCACCAATAGCTGGGAATTTTGGTTTTACCAAAACCTATGAATGGGTCAAACGTTCTTTTTTCTGGGATGGTATGAAACAGGAAATTCACACCTTTGTGGCTCAATATGATGCCTTTCAATGCAATAAGAGAGAGACAAGCAAAACTCCAAGAACACTCCAATCGCTTGCAATCCCACCTACTATTTGGAGAAAAAATTCTACAAACTTCATCGTTGGCTTGCCTAAATTAGGAAATAAGTCAGTCATCACGATAGTAGTTGATCGTCTTTCCAAATATGCTCATTTATGTGCCCTTCAACATCCATTCACAACATCCATCGTGGCTCAAATTTTTATGGATAATATCTTCAAACTCCATGGCATGCTTCATTCTATTGTTTCTAACCATGATCCAACTTTCAACAACACTTTCTGGAAAGAATTGTTCTGACTCCAGGGACCCCAATTGCATCTCAGTACAACATATCATCCACAGACTGATGGCCAAAATAAAGTAGTCAACAATGTTTGGAAACCTATTTGAGGTGTTTTTCATCTGACAGAAAAAATTAGTGGGTTCAGTGGTTACCCCTCATTGAATGGTGGTATAACACTTCTTACCACACTGCCACTCGCATGACTCCCTTTGAAGTAGTATATGGGAAAACGCCACCTTCAGTTGTATCATACATGCCCAGTGTCTCCAAGGTTCAACAGGTGGATCAAACTCTTACAGTTCTCATGGCCATCCTCCGTACTCTCAAAGAAAATTTGGTCATGGCTCAGAATCACATGAAACAACAAGCAGATTAGGGTCGTTCTGAACGTGAATTTGTTGAAGGGGACCAGGTGTTTCTTCATATGAAACCTTATAAGAAGACTTCACTCAAAGCCCAGCATTGTCAGAAAATTTCCCCCAAATTATATGGTCCTTACTGTATTCTCAAGAGAGTGAAGCTCGTGGCCTGCTAGTTAGAGTTTCCCAGTTACTCTAAGCTCCACCTTGTTTTTCATGTTTCCTACTTAAAGAAATAGCTCGACACTAGGTTCCATACTTAGAACAAGCTACCTAAGTTGGATGAAGAAGGTTCCATTTGGTTTCATCCACAAGAAGTCTTGGACCAGCTTGAGCATCATCTTCCCGAGCGCACTATCAAGGAAGTTTTAGTTCAGTGGAAGGACACACAACCAGAAGATACCACCTTGGAGCCGACTACCATTCCACAACAATTTCCTCATTTCAAGCCTTAAGGACAAGGTTGTTTTTAAGGGAGGGGGGGCATGTTATGGATCTAACCTCCATAACCCCTCATGTAGGTAGAATAATATATTTTCTATGTAATAAAGGTCAATATTAATAAGGCCTAGTAATAAGGAAGAATAAGTCAAATATAAGAAGACCTAATAGAAGCTTCCAGTTCTAGAAAGATATTCCTCTAGATTGTTCTTTTGTTAGATAGATTTGGTATAAATAGGGTTCAAGGACATGAAAAATATTTGTTTTTAGAATTTTTGTAATAGAGTGTTGCTCTGATGGAGGTTTTCCCCTCGAAGAGGCAAGTGAATATTGTTTCTTATCAATAAAGGTATTATTTTGGTGTTGTGGTTCCTTATGTTTTTTTGTTCCATTGTTATTATCTGTAGTATTTTTGTTTTCTTCTATTATAGTAGATCTGGTACCTAACATAAATGGTCTATAATGCACCAACATTGAGAGGTCTCATGACTAGATATGCAACAAAAACAATGTTCAAATTCCATTGAATATTGAACAGATAGATACATTAAAAAAAAACATTTTTCTCAACCTCGTGTTATATTGATTGATAACACATCTCTAATAGAAGCAATATTCTTACACAAATTTGACAATTTTATACCACAAATAAAACATACACTGACATCCTACTTTGGTTATGTTGAGTTAATATTTCATGTAGATGTGCCAGACACAACCTACAAGGAATTCAATGATATTTGAAGAACAAGTTATCAAGAAACAAAAAAAACTATATACCCTTTTGTCAAGATAAGGTCAAGTGCTATGAATTGCAAATCACGATATGTTAGATATGTTAAAAAGACATATATATCATTAGAAACTTGAAAAAATGAGACTTAACAAACAATGACAACAAAGTGTTAGTAACATTTCTTGTCCGGGGCACAAGAGCATTCGGGTCAGCGAGTCGCATGAGAGGCGCCCAAGTGCAACGCGGAAAATCTCATTTTAGGCTCCCAAGCAAGCGAGCGGGCGAGATTATATCGTTGACGGTCCAGATTCATCCATAGGAGCATATCAGCGGTTGGCAGAAAATCGCGGTTAGCGGAGTTGCGCTGAGATTAGCGCAAATGCATCGCGCCCATATTATATGCAGGGAAGGATAGCAGCCGTCCATCCAAAGGATGCGTGGCGCGAGATCTAGTCGCGTCGGCGTTTCGGTAATCATGAGTTCAAAGGGTGAAGGTTTCGTGTTGTCCTATATCTCGAAACCCCGAACCCCGAAGGCGCCGAAGGTTCCCAAAGTTGGGCCCGCAGTATTACGGAGCAATCTAGGTCGTCCATCCACAGGAGACACCTGGCGCGTGATTAGGTTCCTCGCCATTTCGCCCATCGCGATTTTAAGGCACAAAGAGCAGTTCCGTCATTTCTCGATGCGCGAGGTGCCGGGAGTGTCCAGGACCCAGGCCCGCAGCATCGTCGGGAGAGTTCAGAACCGTCAGATCTAGAGGGACGTGTGGCGCCAGATTAAGCCGTCTCGGCATTTCACTCATCGCAATTTCAAGAAACAAGGATCAGCCCCTTCCTATTCGTGAATGTCGAAAGCTCCTTTGAGAGTAAACCCAAGGTCACAGCCCGTCATCACATGGGAAAATAGAAAGATATGTGCAAAAGGGGCCAGGGTTGTCAAGTCCAGTCGCCGAAAGGTTCATCGTGTTCTCTGGGTGCCATTTGATCCGACCTCAAGCCTGGTTTTTGCTTGAAGTAAATGAAGGTAAGAAAGAGTGGTTGAACCCTCTCTTCATGCATTAAGTGCAAGATATGGAGAGCTTGGACAGTGGTCTGCTTGAGAGGGTTCTATGTACCATTTTTTCCAAAGAGGCCATGCCCAATCCTCGATTAGCCAGAGGAGGTCTGCACACGCTAACTTGGCTCTTAATGGCTCAGCTACTCTCCTTGCAGGAGCCATACGCAGTTAAAGTGGCGTTTGAAGAATGATATCAGTACGAGTTTGACTGAAGGGACACCAAGCCTTGGGTGACTGAGCACGCCTCTGTTAGGTGAATTTCTCTGAGTATATAAACTTAGTCTTTGTATTTTGTAAAGTATCGATGGTAGAGCGAAGCTCCCGATTGTAAAGTTTTAGCAACACTCTAGTTCTCTGGTTATGCATCTGTATGCGAGATTTATGGTTTTATGACAGACAATCTTTCTTACTCCATCTAATTTTCATCTTATGCTGAGAGAGTTCATGAACGACTGATTCGTGCGAATTATTGCAATCATGTTATGATAAAGGATTTATTATTGCATTGTTGTATTCTCCGGTGTTTTGCGTTTGAATGTAAGAAGATCTTGCGTTTAGATGCCTCCTCCTACAGTCTGTTAGAAACTTGATGTTTACGACAGACCTTTGCATCTCTCTGGTACAAGTCTTCCTCCTACTCACCCTTACTACAACTCACTGTCTGGAGTTTAATCAAGACCTCACCTGCCCACGCATACCTGGCCTAGTTTTGGAGTTAGAACCACATCGTTTGAGTTAACTTCCATTCAATCACCCCATTAAACAAAACGTGACAATAAACTGATGGGCGTTGGGCTCTGCTCCTGCTGCAATCCAGGGGTGACTTCTGACGCTAACACAAAGAACCAAACGATCATATCATTGCAACAATATATGGATTAACTAGAAATGCAAGAAATAACACATAGGTTTTTACCCAAGGAGAAATCTGTCATTCATCATGTTTAAACAAAGTTGCAAAATTAACAATGGAATGTTCATGTATCAAAAGCATATTTAACTGATGATGACATGATTCATGCTTTAGTACAATTTAAGTCAAATCGATCTCATAGTAACATTTTCCCTCAAATTTATAGCAAAGCAATATAGTTGTGTATATCTCATAGCTTCGTTGAACATAAGTACTTGTATTTTTTCCACTTTAAAGATAGTTTGTTGCTCTGAATAACAAGTTATATTTAGAATGTCAAGCATTTTTTGTTTCATACCCAAATATGCACATTTGTATGAATATTGAAATTGCAAGACATGACTGTGAACACAATTGAATTTGGTTTTTTAAGGTAAAGTGTTCTTTTTTTTTGTTTTTTTATAGATTAAAACTATATTTCTTTTATTCTTTCTTTCTTTCTTAGAAAATTCAACATTTTCCTCACAGAATATATATGAAAAATATGTATCTTTGACTGTGGGCGTAGTTAAACTGCGAACAACCTTTTAAGCAAGCTTGAGCTTTGAGCAAAGGAATTGCAATATAGCACACCTGCAGGTACATATACTCTTGCATACACGAGATTCTATTTTCAGTTTCTCTAGGAGAATAGCTATAACTATGCATTGTCTACATTTGCATATTATTGCTATATAGACTTGTAGACTATTTGTTACACGATACCTAATGCACTAGATTTTCAAATTTGATGCTTGTAACTGCTAAAACTCAGTTTATATTAGCTTTTCCTAGGACAATAAAATATAACTCTGATATGTTATGTTTGTAATATCCCCAATAAAATCTATGCTAAAATCTGATTTAGTTGGTTGGAGAATTTCTTCAAACATTTGGCATACAAGCTCCCAACTCACTTGAAATCACTTCAATACTTGTTGTCCCAATTAACTCAAGTTTAAGGGATGTATTTTATTTCAAACACATCACATGAAACACCTAAAACCCTTCCCAATGAGTGGTTGTTATGAATTTGTGTTTGTTGTTATGTTTATTTGCAACTAGATGGTTGAAGTGTTTTTTCAAACACTTTGTGTGCAATGGTTGTAGAATTCATTCAAGTGTATTTTATGACATATTTTGGCCCATATTTATTCATGTAATATATAAGGAAAACAAATGAAATGATAACCAAAGAAATCATAAACTAATAGTTATTAAACACCATAAGATAGTACTGTAAATCCTTGCTTTATTTAATATGCACTTGGTTGTCCAACACACAGAAATTTCCAGATCTGAAATGTGTTTTCTACAACTGATATATGGCTGGAAAATATATACAAAACGAAGCCAAAGAAAGTCAACGAGTCTCCCAATATAAACCCTTTAACAACTTCTCCAAAAATATGTAATTTCTTCCGCAAAGGATGGCCCCAATAAAAATATATGTTCCCTGCTTGGTCTGAATTCTCCCTAGTTCAAGATGAGGCTCGATCCACCAATGAAATGGCGAATTTCCTCATAAATAATTTGCCCAGATGTATAAAACTCGATCCCAACAAGTACAAACGGATACAACCCAAAAACATGAAGATTTCCACTACCAGATGCGCCCATCCAAGCAATATTTCACCCTGGGTACAAAATAATGAATATCGTCAAATATCCTCTCCAAAATATCTAAGATCTAATAGATCAGGAGGTGGAATAAACATTAAAGTGAATATCTGAGTTATATATCTCTTTTGGATGCTAAATCAAACTTCTCCAAGATCTCTAGTGCGCCCCTCCTGAAGAGAACCCTTCTCACAATTCACCCTGCTTCACAAATGAATGTCTGAAATGGATTTGAACTGAATAGAATGGCGAGGGTGGAATATTTCACCACCTTGGCCAATATTGAATTAGGAAAGGTGGAATATTTCACCACCATGTTGATCTCTAGGGTTTATTTAGTCAAAACTCTCAAAACCCTCAAGTATCTTGCGCTTTCTAGCCAAGAGGCCAGACATAAAAAATAAATAAATAAAATAAATAAAAATAAATAAATAAATAAATAAATCAACATAATGAGAGAATGTGAACCCCTATCTCTCTTTTATACCCACTTTCACCTTTTCCCTTCAAGTAACTTTTAATTCATCTTTAATATTTTCTCATAAAATCACTTTATTAATTTAATGTACCTTTTTACTCCAAAAAGTGATTACTTCACCCCTATGACTTCTCCAGCCACTGAAAGTCACTTTTCTTCATCTTATCCTATAGATATTTTTTTCCCCAGTTCCAACGAGCTACTACACTAAGGTGTTTCTCCAAGAAACAAGCCCCAAATAACACCTTCGATGTAATTAATTAAAATATGCTCAATAATAACCTGATTTTACGAGAATCATCAGAATGCAATGAAACCAAGGAAAATATGTGTGGAATGGATCATGATGATGAAATATGATGAATAATGTAAGTCGGGCCCCACAAAACTCCTCAAAACTGTGTGAGCTCACTATCACCCCCAATTGGCTACTCTGGTAGGCATCCCAAATTGTAACATAAGGGAATAAAAAATGGAGACATTACAAAACAATAAAATTTAATAGCAGATCAACTTGATGACCTTGATATCACACTAAGAGTAACCAAACATATAGACATGGCCCACTTTATTTTTTTTCCAAACACATCTAGATTTGTATTTAACATCCAGAGATACATCAATACTTGGAAGATCCCCTTTGCATATGTCAAGTTGAGACTCCAGAAAATAGATCTCAGTCTAGTTTGCAATATCATTTCTAATTCATCACCTTTATCTCTTTTTATCTTTACTACAAGTGCTCAAATAGACTTTAAGCTTCCACGTATTTGGCATATTATTTTATAACATTCTCAAGAGAAAAGTATAAGTAAATTTGTTTCTTTTTTCCACTTATTATTCTTATTAATAAGCAAAGTACACAAAATAATTTTAAGTTAAATACTAAGCCTTATCTTGTAGTTTTTTTTCAAATTCATATTCCATTATCTGGATTGAAAAGTGAAACATTTAAACATATATGGAAATAAAATCGATTTTATTGAGTGATGGGCATTAATTGTCCCAAAAAAATAAAATTGTCGGATAAATATAAGAGTAATATATTAGTTAATAATATACATATTGTTTTATAACAAGGGTTGCATGGCAGCTTAGTCCCTGCCAAGTAGATTTGGAAATGGAGATGATAGTTGACACCCTATAATTATTGATGATGATGATTACTGTGAAACATGAACCATATGTTAACTAGGGTCTAGTTTCATAGTCTTAAAAGATATAAATTTGTAAAGATTTTAATTGAAAAAAATTAACATTGATAACTATACCGTCAGAAAGATTGGAATTCAAAGAATTCGACCTAGACTCACAAGGAATGGAGGAAGACGTGTTGCTCCATGACACTTAGTTTATATATTTGTCATATGTCGTATTGGTCAGGATCTCTGACCACATTTTTACTTTAATGTGGATGTTGTATAGTTTTGGGATTAACCTAAATTTCCTTTCAATTAAGTTAATCTAGCCAACTGCAAATTGCGTTTTAAAAATATTCAATTTTTCTTTTTGAAAATAAACCTTTCAAATTTAATAATATATATTTTTATATAATACTTATTATATTACATAATAAATATAATCTAAATAATATATTAGATAATAAATATAATAATGCATAATAATAAATATATAGTACAACTTTTTATATTTAGATGTGGTGATTGGTGAAATTCATTGATTATGTAATTAATTCTACATATTGAAAGACGTGAAGGGAGAAATAACACTTCAATTCTATCAACCAATTAGAAATGAGAAACACAAATATTTTTATTATATCCAAAAATATATATTTGTTTTTCTATGTTAAACATTACATTGCATACACAAATTTATGGTAAAAAACAAATTAATGTTACATCAATGTCACATCAAAAGAAAACTCATTGCTATTGTCCCATGGCAGGGACTAATAAGAGAAAATGCACACTATTTAAAAGTCTATATAATTAAATGAAAAGTATAAATATTCCATGGAAAAAGAAAACTACAAATAAATGAAAAATAAATATTCCACAGAAAATGAAAACTACAAATACTATTATAGGATAGTCTTGTGATGAGTTTTTAGAAATAACATCCAATCATAGTACAATTTAAAAATAAAAAATATATAATAGTATGTTAAACATTAAAGGAGAAACAAATTTATTCACATATTTTATTGATGCAAAATCAATGAAAACTCTATAGAATATACTCTATATTGATGCAAAGTCAATGAAAACTCTATAGAATATACTCTATAGAATTGAGTATAAAGAGATATTGTAACATAATGTAATGTATATGACAATAAAAAAAAATTAAATAAATAATAACTAAAAAAAATTACATGTTGATTGTATTACGCTTGGAAATAATAAGTGTGTATCAATTTATCATTTACTTGAGGAATAGAAAATTAAGGATGAGCGAACTCCTATATTTCTACTTTTTTTATTGTTTGTTAGAAATGTCCATCACTTGCAAGTCCAACATTTCAAGTGTTCGCTAAGAAACCACAACCCAGGGGCATCTAAGACGTCAAAATCACCAGGGGATCACACCTGGCCTGGGCCGCACCAACCCTTAACATGGATGGATTTTTGGGTGTCTCCTCCCGACTAAACACATCGTAAGGGTATTGAACTCGGGTTTCCTAGAAAATGAAACCCATGCCTTAACCAGTTGAGCTAGCGGGAATTGACAACTCCTATATTTCCACTTGATTATAGCTGACTTCTCAATTTATTTCTTGTCTTTCTTAAATTGTCACGTGGTTTATAGCACTCATGCAGTCACAAACTGTGTTCACACCAACCAACCGCGAAAATAAATCCTACACCCTTTGAATGGATCAAATCATTTAGTGAAGCATTGTTTAGAAGGGACTAAGGTGAAACATTGTCACTATATCTAATTAAAATAACCCAACTAATTTTTTAAAGGACCATTATGCTTATTTCACAGAGGTAAATCTAGAATTGAAATCTGGAGCACTGTGATACCCTTACCAAATTCTTGAATTAAAAGTTGATGCAAAATATTTAGTGTGTCATGTGAACATGTATGGCCTATTATCACACATATTGTAGGTTGGGCAAAGCCTGACCCAATCCACAAAAGTGAGACAACTATGGGAGTAGCTACCCATTGTCACCTTAGATAGATACTCCCCTCACTTTAGTGATGATAAGTCACCACAAGGGGGAATCTTGGTGACCCTAGGGGGATTGAGATGGAAAGTGGTAGAATCACCAATGAAGCCTCTATAGGTCAGGTTTGGAAGTGGAAAAAATCTTTGAAAAGGGTCTTGTTGATGAAGGATGGTTTCCAAATGTTGAGTACCTGCACTATAGTGTTAGCCCTGCCCAGAACACGACAATTGATCAAGATACAAGACAAATAACCGAGGGGACAAGCAAGTAAATATTGTGGTCCTAAATTGCAGAAGTAATTAAAAATATATATCAACAATAGAATGAGTCACTAACTATAGAATTAACCATCAAAAACATCAAACTATTATTGGATGATCAAGCACTAAACATGTGGATAATATTCCAATACTTAAACACAAGCTTTGATGATAAAGTAGGGTTGTTAATTGACGTTTTCAACATTGTATTAGGGAAACCTTATGGCTGTAGAAAACAATTTCTACAACAACAATATCTAACCACTAAAATCAACAAACAATCCACCCAAAACATAACAAATAATATGTAGCTAAAGTATGACATCTTGCAAGCAAATTTAAATGGTAGATTAGTGAGCAATGAAAGAGTTTAAGTGAGTTTTGCTACAGCCCTAATGGATGTAGCATTAATTTAATTACAACAAGAGAATCACAAGAATAAGCTAGACGCCCTAATGGCTCAAGCAAGTTAAAAACTTGAAGAACAACTTACAATTTAGATAATCAGAAAATATCTATTTTTCATGTATTCCAATGCAATGATTTTATTTCTCCAATGCAAACTAGATTAGTGACTTGCCAATTGGGTTATCGAGTCTCTTGTAAAAGCTTATATCTACTACTTATGTAGGGGTGTAATCCCTCTTACTTCCTAGAGAAAGTAAATACAACAAGGTAAATCTAGGAGGGTGTAATCCCTTTTAATCCTCCTAGCAACCTTTGCAACAACTTATCCAATAACAATTATGATAGACTTGGTGGAGGGTGTATGCCCTTATACTCCACCAATGGTTTAGACAAGAAAAATAATGAAATAAGAGAAAAACACCAACAATATGCAAAAATTCCTTACTAATTCCAAAGATAGCAAGATAAACCCTCATCTACCAAGCATATTCCATCACAAAAACAAGAACAAGCACCAAAAGAGATAGCACACCACTTTTCCTCCAAGAGACAAGTATCAAGCATCCAAAATTTGCACAAGAGAAAGAGATGTGATTTTCCCAAAGAGGATGAAAATTTCAGCCACAACTTATGTAATTCTCAAGTGTGATGATATGTTAAAATGAAATTTCTTGACCTTTATTTATACAAGGTCTCACAAAACAAATTTGTCCACTTAGTTAGGGTAAAACACAATTTAGGGAGTCTAACCTCCTCTAATTTCCCCTTTACAAATCAAAAATTAATTTTACATAAGAAATAACCCCAAAAAGATGATGTCATGCCCTACAAGGGTGACGTTTTGTCTCAAAAGGAAAGATGTTGAACTAGATAAGGAAGTCATTGGGCCTTCCAAGGCCTAGTCTTCATGTGTTATGGTCTTCCTCCAAGAAGCAATGTCATGCCACCGTCAAATCATCCAATCACCGCCAAACCTTAACCTTCCACATATGATGTCATACCTCAGAAGTGCAGCACATGGCCTCCAAAGGCAAGTCATTGGGGTTAGGAAGGCTATTGAATCACTTGCAGAGGATCCTCAAGTGCCTCCAAAGGAAACGTCTATGTCCCAGGTGACAAGGAAGCAAGGGTGCATCATCCATCATGTGGTCTTTATGCCCCAAGTGAAGGTACAAGTGATCTTGTGCCTCCACGAAAATATTTCCACTTATCAAGGCTCTGCAAAGACAAGCAAATTCTCCCTCCTGGGGCTTATAAGTCACAAGAATCATGTCAAGTAAGCCATATATAATAAATGAACCACCCAAATAGGTGCATCAAATCCCCCCTCTCAAAATAAACAAATTCTCAAAGACCTTATGCAACTTGCCAAATTTAGGTATGGGATGGTTGTCATGGTGACTTATTGGGTGAATCATTCCCCAAGTCAAAGAGTGTTTCCCAGGTGGACCCTCTCTAGGTCATGTGAAGAGTATGAGGTGGATGTAGGTAATACTTTTGGGCTGCACGATTTTTCCAAGCCCTTTTGCCATTAATTTATTAGAGCGTTCCCTAGTTGAAGATAAAGTGGGACTTCTACCTAAGCATGAAAAACATTACCCACCTTAACTCTACCTTGGTCACACTATGCTTCCCCAAGTTGAATACCATGTGTGGGACTTCTACCTAAGCATGAAAAACATTGCTCACACACACTCTACCTTGGTTGGCATGTTCAATTAGTTATTATTTTATGGGTCCCTTAGTTTTTGGTTTGAAACATTTCCTTGTTCTCGATATCCCTAGGAGATCATCTGGAAGGTTTATGATTGTATTTTATCTTTTTCTAGCTACAAGCTTATGGGCCTTCATCCCCTTCTTCCCGTGAAATGAGGTACAAGTCCTTCTTGGGTCAATGTGGGCTGAAAAACCCAAAAGATGAGGAAATGAAAGGAGAGAAAGAAAACACTAAAGTAACCTCAAGGAGGATTTCCTTATTCAAAGTTTGGCTTGCCTTTCTTCTAGATTTGTGTGGGGTTTTCTCTTTTGATTCCCCATCTTCTAATTCCTCTTCAATGGAGGCAATAATCTTTGATTCTTGATCTTTTTGTTCTGGGAAAGCAATTTATGTATATTTGAAATTTTCCACTTTTTATACACCCATAGAGGGTTTATCGTTCTCAACGATCTGATGAAATCCTCCTCCAATCCCAATTTCTTCCTGGTGTATTTATGTTGATTTATCTTGGACCGAGGATCTTGGTTCTTCGGATGGAAAGGATGAGGTTTGGACTAAAGAAGGCTCCCCGAAAGTTGAGATTTTCTCATAATCTTGCAAAAATATGGGTTGCAGCTTGTTAGATGGGTCAGGATCTTCTTTAACGAGGGAATCAAATCTATTGTTCACAAAAGGTGTACCAACATTCCTAGAGGTGAGAGGATTCCTAGAAGGGTTTGATGAGGAACCCTTTGAGAAGTTGAAATTCCCTGGAATTTTTATAGTGAAGGAAGATGGGACATTCCTTAACAAATCTTGGTATCTAGCCCCCATGTTAACATTGGATCTCTATTTCCTGTTTATATATTTCCATGATTCCTCCTTCCCTGAGGGGTTGTTAATTTTCCAATTTTTTTCAATCTTTAGTGAAATGCCCATATTCATTGTAGGATTTGCACTTGAAAGGGATTTTTTCATAGTCTAGTCATTGAATGTGCTTCTAGTTATCCAGAGATATAAACACTGATTTTGGAAGGTTGTTTTCCAAATCTACCTCAACACAAATCTTGGCACAAGAGAACAAGTTTACCTTTGGTTTTGCACTATCTATGTATTTCCCTAGAGTGTTACCAATACAATGAAGGGCATCATCACTCTATCAATGAAGTGAAATATGAGAAAGGTGTACCCAAATGGAACATAAGAGGGAACATCATTCTCTATATTAAACTTGTTCAAGTACATACCCCTTGTACCCAAAAAATATGACCCGTTGTGAAAAAATAAATAGCAATCTTCTTTCGTTTCAAAGAGAAAGGCATAGAATCCTCTCCCACAAAAGAATGATGCAGTTGTCCCTTGATGTGAGGCTTCTAAATTTTATGAATCCAGGTCGCCATCATCTTTGGAGAAGGAAAAATCCTAGTGAATTTACCTACCAAGCCACGATATGTCAATGTTAAGGCTTTGCTTCTAGACGAGGTTAGGGGGAGTTTAGCTTCTAGAATTTCCTCAAGTCTCTTCACAAAACAAGTTGGTTGGGTTTTTGAATTTATGGTGTAGGTTGAGACCATTGCCTAAAACACTAGTTCTTTAGCATTAGGGGGGTTCCCCCCTGCAGACGCATCAATCCCATTGGGTTGAATTGCGCTAGGGTTTCTAAAAAACATTATGGTTTCATGATCTCTATATTTATATTAACTTACCAAACATAAACAAAAATCTTGTTATCATTCCTCAACAAGATTAGTGAGATGCATTTCACATCAATATTGATGGGTTTACATTGAGTATCATTCGTGAAATACAAAGAAGTTCCCGAGATTTTCCAACAATTATTTCCTCAAAGAAGATTTTTTATCACATAACTATATTTAGGATATAAAAATAAAACACAAATACCAACAAATATATTTCATATTCACCATAAAATATGTGGAACTATCTAATTGACCATTTTTTACTAATTTGATTTAAATGTTCATAAGTAACCAAACTTAATAGCACTCAAAATAAAAGACATAGAAAAAGAAAGAAAACACTAAAGTAACCTCAATAATAAAGAAATACATTGAGACTTCATTGAATAAAGATATAGATATGGAGAAAGACAAGAAAAGAGATTTAAAAATACAAGATTAATTTTCCCATATAATAATATCATACACTCCAATATTAACTCTCTCATTGAATTGCAATAAAAAGATTGAATACACAATTAAAAAATGATTGGCAAAAATTATTATACTTGTCACTAGGCAATGTATATAGCGATGATTATATCTAATATAATGAGAAATTATATAGTGAGGCAATGTATATAGCGATGAGTATATCTAATATAATGAGAAATTATATAGTGATGAGTATACTTATTATAAAAATTATTATACTGGTCACTAGGCAATGTATACAGTGATGAATATATCTAATATAATGAGAAATTATATAGCGATGAGTATATCTAATATAATGAAAAATTAAAATTATACTTGTCACCAGGCAAGATGAGTATATCTAATATAATAAAAAATCATTATACTTGTCACCAGAGAAAATGAGTATATCTAATATAATGAAAAATCATTATACTTGTCACCAGGCAATGTATATAGCGATGAGTATATCTAATATAATGAGAAAAAATATAGGGATGAATTCTTGAGTATCTATTAGTATGGTGTTTATTATAATTTTTACCTTTTTCCAAGTTTTACTTTAAATAAATTTTTTTATATTTTTATTTCCAAGTTTTACTTTAAATAAAAAAATTTATATTTTTTTTAAATAATAAAAATGAAAATATATATTTACGATCATTAGAATTGAATGTAAATGCAAGGACAATGAGTACTACAATATGAAATAGTAGTTTGTAATGTTATCTCATAAGGGCTCTAACATGGAGCCATGTGTATTAGAGATTTGATTTGAGACCAACTCTTAATGAGAAGCACTTTAAAGCATTCAAAAACATAATTCAGTCACACAATCCTTCTTGGGTCCTCCAACTCCATTCCAAAAATATTTGATTAAATAATTCTACACCTTGCAAGACCTCTCAGATTAGCATAGTAATAAGATACAAGTTAATACTAATAAGATACAATTTCTTCAACTCCATTCCAAAAATATTTGATTAAATAATTCTACACCTTGCAAGACATTCTCTCAAATTAGCATAGTAATAAGATACAAGTTAATATTGCAAGACATTCTCTCAAATTAGCATAGTAATAAGATACAAGTTAATAGTAATAAGATACATAACTTTAGCATAGTAATAAGAGATAGTGATTAATTGTTATCATAATTTTAGACCATTGACAATGTCACTCTAGTATTAATTGTAATTTGATAGTGATGGTGTCAAAGAGATATATTTGATTAAATAATTCTACACCTTGCAAGATGTTTTCTTAGATTAGCATGGTAATAAGATACAAGTTAATAGTAATAAGATATATAACTTTAGAATAATAATAAGAGATAGTAATTAATTGTAATTATAATTTGAGACCATTGACAATGTCACTCTAGCATTAGCATTAATTGTAATTTGATAGTGATGTGTTAAAGAGATATAGGTTAGTATTAATTGTAATTTGATAGTGATGTGTTAAAGAAATATAGGTTAGTAGAAATAAAGTAATCAAAATTGATATTAATTTATGTGTTAATATTTTTTTAATTTAATGAAAAATGGAAATTAATTATATAAATTGTAATATGTAAATAGCATGATTTACTATTAATTATCAATATGTTAATAATATATTAACATAGATTATTAGTTAAATTAATTTCACTTTAATAATATTAAATTGAAAATAAATTGAAACATACTTAAAAATTATTACACTTCGTATAATTAGAATTATGTTTTATTAAAAGGAAAACCTATGTTTACTAACACACACCATTCATTCTTATTCTATATTACATTTCAAATAATTAGAATTATATTTCACTAAAAGGAAAACCTATGTTGACTAACACAAACACCATCCATTCTCATTTTAAATAAGCTTCGTGAATTTGTTACATTGATCTTGCTATTTTTTTTCCCCATAAATCTACCATATTTCCTAAATAATTTCATGCATTATTTTGTTGTGAATAAGTTCAATAAAATAAAATATGAGGCATTTTAGCATCACATGGAAAAAATGGGCGCTCGGAATTTAAATTAAGTTCAAAGCTTAAAAGTATGGACAAGATAGGAGTTAGAAAAATGATGAAAAGTAGAGGAGATTTTGATAATGGAAGTAGATAGTATAGTAGGAAAAATGGTGATGATGAGACCAATTGGTCTATCGGATCTTAAGAAGGTAAGAGATTACTTCAATTTCTATAAAATTATATTTCTATGCTCAAAAAGCATTGAGGGAAGTGTTCCAAGATCACCATAGTTTTGATGACTTAAGAGGTTAGGAAGGTTTGTATTGTGGAAAATATTTTTAAATTGGGATTTGTCACATCCCCACTATGTGTCTTCCTGAATCTTGCAATCGTGCACCTCTTGAGGGTGTGCGACACTACGATATTTCTCACTTGGATGCTTGGAAACACCAAGGATATTGTGTCTGGACTACGCCTCTTCACCTAGAGCATACCCATACTCCATTCTAGGCTACGAGCGAGTCACACTCCTACTCTAGTGAAACTATCTTGTATACTTAGACAAATTGTTAACATCCTAACACTTAGTCACTTAAGCATACATCCATGAAACGAATAGAACACTTATAAAACCAATAAGAGACACATAGATATAGTGTGGGTGACACAAAACATGTTTAACACCCGACTAAGTATTATTATTGCAAAACAATTACAATATGAACACTATTGGCTCGGTTTAAAACTTGGGCAGAGTGACATGACTTGCCTCACCTCACCAAGACACTCATACATAGATTCGTCACACCAAGACTCGTGTGTGATAACAACTTTCGCAACTCCTGTGAATCATCTTCTGTGATAACAACTTTCGCAACTCCTGTGAATCATCGTCTGTGATAACAACTTTCGCAACTCCTGTGAATCACCCCAAACGTGCGTCCACCACAGACTCATTGTCTCTTCTCCATCACAAGACTTTGCATAGACCTGCGGTGTTGTCTCATAGCATGCCTCCCTCAAAGATGCGGCAAGACTTCCCCAAAATCATCCCAAAAGAAGGTCACCCAAACTCTATCCATAGAATCACCTCAAGGTAGAAAAATCCCTCCCATGTGGAGCAACTTGTCTCCTTGATGGATCTCTCCCTCTTCATCCAAGTCTTCCTCAATATCGCAAAGTTGATCTTGTTGTCCTTGTTGTGAAAATACTCCTTCCTTGGTTGTGTGCCCTTGTTCTCTTATATGGACTCCAAATGTCACCATCTTGAACCATCGTGTCCTTTGGGTGTGTCATGTCTCTTCACGAACCAACATTCCCAAATGAACCGTTGTGCCTCTTCACATACCTGGTGCTCCCAAACGAACCCATGCGCTCATCGATCATCGTCTCTCTTAGGACCAACACACCCCAACCTTGGTGTACTCCTCATCTTGACACACCCCAACCTCTTTGGTGCACCCCTTCTCTTAGTCGCTCCATGCTTGGGCAAGCCCCTTGGCGAGTTCGCACTCCCAAGGCATCCACTTTCCCAACCGGTGCGACTCTTGGGTGTCGTAGTAACCCCAAATTTCATCTCCTTGAGGACTTGGGAGAAGGTGTCTGCGGCCTTCTAGATGAATACCTTACATCCTACCCCACCTCAAGTTATTTTCACCCCTTAAAACATCCACAAAATATGCAATCTTCAAGTCTCCACCTGAACTTGTGCCCTCATCGCAACTGCAAAGTCTGCTGGAAATCCCAAGTTTCATGCCAACTAAAAACTCTGAAATTCTATCAAAGTGGAAACCCCAAGTTTCCACAAACCAACCAAATTGTACTACACCAAACACCACATGATTTGCTACCTGAGTCAATACAGTTACTTCACCCAACTCCAAGGATGAAAATCACCCAACTCTGCTGCACTATCTCATTGCAATGTTGTTGTCTTGTTGTTGTTAACTTTTGTTGTTGTTCGGTCCTACTATTGTTGTCACTAACTGCTGCCCACTTCACTTCAAAATTTCTCCTAAGTGTTGAACTCCTCCTAACTCACTTATGTGATCATACTACAACTCAAGTCCATGCCTTCATGCACTTTCGACCCCCACATCTCGAACTGGTTGGGTAGATAATCCAACCTTCATACCCAATTCGTGAGCATGCACATCCTCAAGCCCAAACTTAATATTTTATGTTTGCAATTTCCATCACTTTGTCCAACCTCAAAGACTAAGGAAAGTGTCCACCCTTGCCTCAATGTTGCCACATCCAATCTTCGTTAAGGAGATCATTCACAATGTCTAACTATTGTGCCTCCAAACTTACTAGCACGTCCATACTCTTGACCAACTTGTCATGTTGTTATTCTCGTCCAAGTCATGAACAAGTCGAATGGCCAATCCAACTATCACACTCCTTGAGTCTACACACCCTCATGCACAAATTGGTCACTTCCTTATGCAATTATGTTCATCCACACAACAACTTCATACAAAGGCAAGGTCACCCCTCACCTTGTTTCACTATGAAGTCACCCCCAAAAAACGTCACCAGTGACAACTTGACTCCATTGTCCACCTCATGGTGCAATAATCCAATCTTCTACACACAGTCTACATCGTATCCAAGTTTGTGAAGAGTCAAGGGAAATATACACATCCAACCAACTCTACCCTTGTGACTCAAATTGTGATCAAGTACACAAGTTTGGCTTCCTTAGCCAAATTCTCCCCATCTTCATATGCATCTTCAAACATGAAGCATCCTATCTACATCAATTATTGTGCCACATCCAAACTGCCTTTTCCCCACTACTTCATCACTTGACCATGTTACTGATTCTACCTCTCTATGACTTGGAATGGTTAGGTTTCACCCTCAACGATGTTTCCCAAAGCAAGAGAGACTCCCATTCCCAAGTAATCTCTTCATGTTGTGATCTCTCTATCCACACAATCCTCTAAACCAAGGAAATTCCTCAACTCACCTTCATCCATCGAGTCACCTTTCTGCATATCAACATCTACGATGAGTGTGTACAATGCACCCACACTCTTCAAACATTCCAACAAACTATCCAAAGTGCTCCAAGTAGAATGAGTCACCTCAAATAACTTCCATGCCTTGGCACGTTCGAACGAATACTTTTTTCAACCTCAACCAACGACCCTCTTGGATCTCCAAGTCATCACACAATCATACACAAGTGACCAAGGTACACTCTGCCTCATCCAATGATCAAAGGAAAGAAAAACACCCAATTCACTTGGTCTGCATTCTTCCCATTCAGGTTGACTCCCAACAATTCTTGGTCGACTTCTCTATTAACTCCATCCATCTCCTAGAACGAAATTGTCTTAGACCTCCTGCGAGCATCCAAACTCTGGCACTATCGTCGCAATTTTCAAGTCATCACATGACTCAACAACTCTGGCTAAGGAATCAACACACTAAGGTACCTCATCCATCCTCTCAAACTCGACACATCCATCCATCATTGGCTACTTCACCACAACAACCTATTCAATGTGCCTCATCAAAGAGTTAGGCAGCTTCCTCAAGCCACCTCCACCGTTGCATCCAAATCTACCGAATTCCACCATTGAACGTGTCCAAGTAGGTCTCCCCAAGATCTCCACACACTCACATAAGTCAAGGCATCCCAAACTACTACTTGACTTCTTTTAATCTACACCACTTGATTCACCCTCAAGTATGTCGGTTTTCACTGCGAAAACAAATTACACTTGAACCACCAAGTCATTTGACTTCCCTTCAAAGAACTCACTACAACACTTAGAAAATACAAGAACTCAAAACCAATTTTACATTTCCAACAACATTCTTGGTTGCACCCATGGTTCAAGTCTGTTGTCCTGAACCTTCACTTCCCCAAGCCACTGAATCTTCACATGAATACCCCTTAATCACCGTCCATAGCTCCAAAAACCTGTATAGCACCTTTGCTACGATACAAGGCTGAGTATGTTCGTCCACTTTGGAAAACTTCTAAGTCTCAAACTTCTCATGCAATCGATTGAACTTATCTCCAATGTCTTTCCATCTTCGTACCTTGAGTGATTTTGCTTCAAGGCACCATGCACACACCACTTGAATGCTAAGCCATACTGTTGCTAACTGAATATCATAACTCTACAAAGGGATACCTCATTTGAATGCTACAATCAACCCACTGGTCCAACAACCCATCCTGACTCACTATTTTTCTTGGCAATGCACGACATGAATATGTCATGATGAAAAAGTGCCCAACTAACTGCCTTGCTACGAAGTTGTTTTATTTCGACTCAAGTCTTTGAACTCACCCAAGTGCTTCCACTTGCTGCAACCTAGAACTGCTCCTCTTCGCAATCACTTTTGTGATTAGATCTGTGACAAGTCCTACATTATTATTTTTTTCCCAAGTGCTTGGTTCACCCCACAAACTCTATGCTTGGTCTTGTCAAGGTGTGCATACAGGTTTGGCACTTACTTCCATCACAAATAAAACCAATCAATTATGTTCCCAGATTGTCTCTGTGAAAGGACAGTCCACCTTACCAAACCTTCACTAAGTTTGTACCCAAACTGCCTCTTCGATCAACTCTGCGACAAATTTTGGATGAACTCCGCAATGAGTTTTGTGATCACCCATTCTGTCGAAATGCTTCATTTCACCACAAACTATTCTCTTGCTCTATACAAGGTGTGTTCCCAAATCAAACTTCCACCGCATTGTCAACCAAAAACTTTTTCGTAAGTCCAATGCAAAGTCTCTATGATGACCTAGTTTTCTCCCCTGAACAGTTCACCAAGTCTACGTACGTTCCCACCAAACTATCTTCACAACAAATTTCCTTCAAATTTCACTCTGATACCATCTATCATTGAGATAGTGGTGAATATCTCACCAACCCTTCCTCAAAATCTACGACCAACAAGATTTGATACCATTTGTTAGGTCCCCATAGTGTACCTGCCTTAATATTACGATCATGCACCTCTTGAGGGTGTGTGACACTGTGACGTTTCTCACTTGGTTTCTTATATTCTTGATAGGCTCCAAAAATGGCATCCTTTTATACCATCTTTTCCCTACCTTTAACCCCTTTCTGCATACCTAGACCTTGTATCAATCCATCATTGTGTGAGATTTAGACTTAATGTGTTTATATTACATTTCCTTAGTACTTTACATGAATTTATGATTAAACATTAGAAAATTATCACATTTTCATTTATCTTTGAGTTAATCTACAAACACGACGTGCCAAATATGTTGTTGTGCAGAATATGATATTTCCATAGGATGTATTTTGGTTCCCACTACTGCAACCCCCACGCAGTTGCTACAACTCCTTACAACAGTTGTTGCAACTCTGAACATTGTTGCAACTTTGGAACATTGTTGCAACTCTGAGCACTATTGTTGCAACTCTGAGCATTGGTGTTGCAACTATGAACATTACTGCAACTCTGGAACATTGTTGCAACTCTGAACACGGTTGCAGCAACACTAAACATTGTTGCAACTCTGAACATTCCTACAAATCAGGAGCATTTCTATTGCGACTTTAGGCTGAATATGCAACTCTTGTTGCATCTCCCATGCATTTGTTGCAACTCCCATGCAGTTTCTGCAACTCCTTACAACAATTGTTGCAACTCACCATTGAACTATTTTGAGCTACAACTCATCCAAAGAATGATGTTATAATCAGAACCTTGAACCATCGGAACCATGAGCCAACACCGAAACTATAAGCCATTGGAACCATGAGCCATGTTGTTACTAATGTACGTGACAATTATGGATCCATGCAAGAAGAATACAAGAAAATTAAAGACATGGGGATAATTTTGTGATTCTAAGAAAAAATATTAGTTTGGGTGGTTAACAAGGAATCTTGGAATTCTTGGGCAAAAGATCTTGGAGTTATTTATTATTTTTTAATTGTTAGGAAAAGATCTTGGAAGTTATCTATTATCTTTTAATTATTAGTAAACTATCTTGGAGTTATTCATTAAATGTTAATTGTTAGCTGGAAACTATTCATTATTTAGGAAATTTCCGTAACCACTATGGATTTATTAAATCCATAAGTGGGTTTATTTAGATACTCATTATTTATAGTTTCAATTAAATTTATGTGCAAAATATAACACTCTCTCCATTATTCGGGGAGGAACCTTAGGGCAATGTCTGAATGACAATGGAATAATTCATTGAGTTTTATAATTTTCGTAGTGTGTGATTTGATTAATTCTTTTAATTTATTTTCTTTACACATTCGTAATAGATTGATTCCTTTTGATTAGCTTAATTAATTTAATTGATTTATGTTGTAATTGTTGATATCAAACTTAATATCAACACTATGTTCTATGGAGGAAGGGCCCACTCCAATAGAACAAAGTGTTGCGTAGTTTACATAGCTTCTTTGATTTCTTGTTGTGTAATTGAATTATGTAGTTACTTAATCACGTAAGGTTTCTTTTATTTAATTTCGTAACTAGTTCCTTGATTCAATTTGTTCATGCAATTAGATTACTCATGTGAAATTATGTTATATTTATGCAATTAAGTATTCATGTCAGATTTCATTTATTTGTTTGTTTCTAATAATTGCACTTCGGATTGCGTTGCATTATTTTATGTCATTGAATAACTATTCTTAACGCAATGACTATGTTTGTTGGTTTGAGTATAAATATGAATCATCTTGGTGAGGATTAGGTTAGATTAGTTTTCTTTCCTGCAATTTAGATCTCACGTGATTTACGTTCCTACAAGTGTGCCATTTACTTTCTCTGTAAGAATGATTTATTTTCATGTAAGTGTGGCATTTACTTTCCTGCAAGTGTGACATTTACTTTCTCTATAAGGATGATTTATTTTCCTACAATTGTGACATTTACTTTCCTACAAGTGTGACATTTAATTTCCTACAAGTGTGATATTTACTTTTCTGCAAAAATGTGCTTTCAATTCCTACAAGTGTGGATTTTTGTAGAACCTTGTCAGAGCTTGAGAATTGTCTATACTTTGACCCCAAATGTAATCATTGATACTACAACTACATATCAAACCAATGGACGAGTAGAGTGTAGCTTTCATATACAGTGCACAGAAACTCACAAGTTCCACATGAGCCCCAGATTGATAATTAAATGCACATTATTTTTAACTGTCTTTCTGAGAAATTAGAAAGGTAATTAAAAAGCCCTACATTTTTTGCATCATTTCCAGGGAGTTACAAAATGAACATTTTGATTCTTGCACTGGTTTGAAATTCATTCTAGCATTTTGATTCTTTCATTGGCTTGAAATTCATTCTATCATTTTTATTCCTGCGTTGATTTGAATAACATTCTTTCATTTTTTAGCATAGCACGTGATTGATTTACTAAATTATTTTTTTCGTGGTGCAATAAGAGCCACCCATGGTACTAATATATATTTTGCAAAAAGCCTGGTAGGAGGAAAGAATTGCATCGATGAATGAAGAAAAGGATCCAAGGGGATGACAAAGCCTTCAAATTTGATTATGGAACAAGGATTCACATGTACCCTCCCAACACAAGAGTTGTAACTCCTGAGTATGAGTTGTTGCAATCCCCTATTCGAGTTTAGCTGCTACAACTATGGTTTGTTGACACTGTTGTTGTGACTCTTGTCAATACTGCAACTCTCACTACAGGACCCTTGTTGCAACTCACTATTGATGTGACTTTGGTATGTGAGCCTTGCAAGTTACACTTTTTTTGTTGGACATGAAAGTAAAAATATTAGATGGTGTTTTCCATCTATCCTTCTCTCCTTCCTCCACTCTTATGACATTCTTCTTTCACATTCTTCATTTCCCCCTCTTTTCCTCCCTCCCTCATCCACTAACTCATGGTTCTTTTCTTCAATGCATCCAATCTCTTTTTTGGGGGGAAATTGTGTGTTAAATTAATTAATTAATGTTGAAGGAATCAATGGTTGGTAAAAATATATAATGATTTTTTAGTCTACTTGGTAAAATGTAGTTACATGTCTCATCTCCTCTATTTTTTGGTAAAATAGTGATGCACTATAATTCCTCAGTGACAGGTGCATCAAAGAATGTAGAATTGATGTTGGTGCATCCTGTATCCAGACTATTCTCCTAGAAAATTGGTGAGCATTGTGGTTAGGTACTTAGGTGTCTCCATAGATGGAAATATGTCCATAGGATGACCAATGGTTCAGTCCTTACATCTAGTTTGATTCACAACCATCGAGTACAATAGGTTCCCAGTCAATATTATATCAGTGTTTGGACCAAATGTATGGCTGGTTCCCAGTCGGTATATTGCTCCAATTCACAGTCTTAATAGTGAATAACAGAAGAATGATCATTTGATTAAGCGAACTCCTAATTTTCTAAAAAATATTTTTACAAATTTTTCGAAAACATAGTTGGATTCAGAATTCTAACTACTCAACGTCACTTTTTTCACCTCAAATCATTTCATATTTTAAGTAATGGGGCACTTCATGAACTCCCACGATAGTTATATCAGAATCCCATTGCTATCATATTCTTGATTTAGGTATTGTTTTTGCATTTTTCTTCATGTCTTATCAAGGTTATCACGCTCAATATAGGCACTAGATTCTTGAAATTTTTGGTATTTGTATAACTTAATTTTAAAATCACATGCCTACAAAAATTCATATCTAAATCCTAATCTAAGAGATATACCGTGTTGACCAAATTCTTGTAGCGCATGGTCTTGTTAAAATTACTGAAAACATAGTTGGGACAACTTTGTTTTGAGAGACCATATGGGCATGATTTTAAACTTGTTTCTATATAAAATATCCCTTTTAATATAGTTTCTAACCCAACTTGAATTTCTCGATTTGGATATCAAATGAAAAAGGTATGGTCAAAATACCTACTAGTTGTCAAGCAGGAAAATCAGGAACGGAGTTGGGACAATCAGTTTTGGCAGACCTAATGGATGAATTTTGTAAACATATTTATATGGTATATTATTGTATGAATCTAGTTTACAATGCAAGTGGAATCACTCAATTTTGATATCATATGATAAATGTATGCCTAAAATACTAGCTACTTGTCCTAAATCAACACTACTCAAACTTTGTTTCCTAGTATGTTCATTGGAATATTCGACCCACAAGTTCTTCTTTTTTTCAAAACATATTTATAATGGAGGTATCTGCATGAATTTGACTTCATATTCAATTGAAATAATTTCGAACTATCATCAAATGAAAACGTTACACCCAAAACCATGATTGTTGGTCCATGCTACAAATTAAAAACAACTCTAACATGCAATATGTTTCTCAACATATTTGGCATATAATTTTACGGAATTTTCAAAACATGTTTCTACAGAGGATATCCCTATTAATATTCTTTATTATAGCTTTAGAATCACTTCAATTGGACATTATATAAATAAGTTATCAACAAAACACTATTGGGCAGTTTGAGGTGGCCACCACTCTTCAATAGGTAAAAAATGAATTTCTTTGTTCAATCATTCTTTGGATCTGATTTATATGCACTATTTTTCAATTTTTTAATATGTCATGGGTGAGGAGATCTTTATCACCTCACTTCTCTCGTGATATCATTTTTGTTGCAGGAAAGTGCTCGTTTTTTGTAAGTCCCCGGAGGATCAAGAAGGTCAACCCATGCACAAGTGATTCTTGAAGAAATTTTTTTATGACATCCAATAGGGAGATATTGAGTCCTTGCATGCACCATGATTTGAAGCTCAAATTTCTAGGATCTTTTTACAAGAATTATACTCAAGGAGTGTTACAATATAATTCTTGCAACACAGTTGTTGCAATTGCCATGTAATTGTTGCAACACAGTTGTTGCAATTGCCATGTAATTGTTGCAACTCGCAAGGGAACTCTTATGCAATGAAAATCCTTACAAAATTTGTTGCAACACCTAAAGCTACAACACTTCACATAATTTTCAACATAGAAGCTATGACACATTACAGTTGTTGTTACACCATTGCTACTACCCATGTGTTTCTACTCTTGTCTGATCGATGAATCAATAACAAGAAAAATGAAGAATTGGTTTGAAAAAGAAGTGAAGATCGGTGTTCTGAAAATCAAGTTCCACTACCCCTGCTACCCATGAAGCCTTTTTTCTCATTCATCAGTACCACGATATGCCCATGCATTTCCTCCTCCGGATTCAAAATAATTGCATGTTGAAGTCCATGAATTCAATTTGATTATTTGGTTGCCCTCAAATATTGATCTTTTCATTATAACGTCTTTTGAATAACCACTACTATTAAATCATAACTTCAGCCTTATCACTTCCTACTTCCTACTCTGACCATCCCTAACCCATGAAATAAAGTGAATCAGCTCGCTTACAATGTTGAGTCACCTTGTTATCCCATTCTCTTCCTTAATAAATTTGATGGTGAAAACATGTCTCAAGCACCATAAGACCTTGGAATGCTTGAAAACCATCTTGCTCGTAGACATACTCGAGGAATAAAAATTAATAAAAATAAAATTTCTAACTATGAGAACCCCCCTAGGAATAGTTAGACAGATCTTGTTTACCAAGTTGCTAGTGGAAAAGGTTTTCAAATAAAATAAGAAATAAACAATTCCATCAAGGTTTCTCTTTGAATAAAGATCTCCAAGTTTCATTGCTCCATCATAAGGTTGTTCCATATCTCAGTCTATAACTCAAAATTCCAAGCTCTACATTGCTCTTTCTTACAAAGTTTGTTATATCATGGTGGACCATATCAGATCTCTTGCCTCTTAGAATGATGTTGTAAATATTATGGACTTCTTAGGTAAGTGTAGGTATACTTATTTTTCTTTTATTTAATCTAATTTCATTATATGCTATGGATTTGTATTTGAAAATCCAATTAGGCCTATGTCCTACTTCCTCATGTTTTTCCATTTCTCAAAGGTGGACAATGTATTCAGTTTGGGGGGGGCTACAATCACCTTTACATTCCATAACATTCCCTCGCAATTTTATCCATATCCACTCCAATATCCATGCATGAGAAGGATTCAATGCTTCCAACAATAGAAGGCCTTGTTGCTGCCACACAAGAACCAACAGTGTTAATAACAAAAGAGTGTTGCCACACAAGAACCAACAATAAGGGAAAAAGAAGGTATTGTTGTTTCTCCACAAGAACCAACAACATAAAAATAAGAAGTTCAAGGGGACAACCAACATTTTCTAATTCCATATCTTTCTTTCCTAATTCATGAACATTTTTTAGGTCCACTACGTTAAAACATGGCTTTGTGCAACATATTTTCTAGTAAATCATAGCCCATCTGTAGATTAACAAAACATTGTTTTCTTTTCCTTTCCATACAAAATATTTAGTTTGGGGGGGGACGAAAATTGTCATCTGGAGAGGAATGAGCTACCCCACAAGAACCTACAGTCAAATAAGTTGTTGTAGAAGCCATTCCTACATGTTGTCACACAAGAGGACACAATTTTTGGTATGTACAACAACATATATCAGTTTGTAAACAACAAGAAGAATTTCTTGGCATAAGAAATCCCTATTTTGTTACACAAGAACCAACAATAGGAAGTCATGTTTTTGTTACACAAGAACTAGTAGCAGGGCACCAAATATCACCATGTCATGAGTTATGATTTACTATTGTTACTCAAGTTATAACATTGTTGTTGTTACTCTGATTTTTTTAAATATTATGTGAAGAAATTGATTATTTTATATATTGTGATTTGTGCATCAGATGGTCATGATTTTTGGTGAGCAGAAGCAATAAAATAGGAAAATAATGCTTGCAAAATTTCACAAAAAAATGGTTTTTAATTTGAGAGAAAATGTCTAAAGAAACTTGATGTTACTCCTACAACACTCTTGCTGCAACTCACCTATAACAACTTATTTTCTTATATCCTGAGGACCATGAACTAGATCATTGTGATTTTATGTGGATAGATACATCAAATTTGTATAAACACAACCACCAAAAATATCCTTAATCTGGAGTATCATATGCATGAAATAACAATTTTTCAAATTTATTGCAACTCCTTGTGTAGGTTTGTTGCAACTCTATCATATTTGTTGCAAGCTTACTAGAATTGTTTCAGGATGCTAATGTTGATTTTGAAGGATGGTTCCTAACAATTCATATCAATAATTTGAGACAAATGAAAAATATTAACAATAGAAGAAAGGTATGCATTGGAGAAAGAGAAGTGTCCTACAATTTGGTTGATACAAGGTACTGGGTTGCATGAGGACATGTAGCATTTTCGACTGGGGGGAGATGACGGGCTCCAGAAATGGCATCTTTTAATACCATATTTTCCCTACCTTTAACCCCTATCTGCTTACCTAGACCTTGTATCAATCTATCGTTGTGTGAGGCTAGAATTAATGTGTTTCCATTACATTTATTTAGTACTTTACATGAATTTATGATTAAACAATAGAAAAGGATCATATTTTCATTTATCTTTGAGTTAATCTACAAAGACGATGTGTCAAATAGGTTGTTTTGCAGAATGTGATATCACCACATGATGTATTATGGTTTCCACTACTGCAACCCCCACGCAGTTGTTGCAACTCCTTACAATAGTTGTTGCAACTCTGAACATTGTTGTAACTCTTGAATATTGTTGCAACTCCAAGAATTTTCGTTGCAACTCTAAACATTGTTGCAAATCTGAGCACCGTTGTTGCAACTCTGAACATTGTTGCAACTCAGGAGCATTATTGTTGCGACTCTCGACTGGTGATGCAACTCTTGTTGAAGCTCCCATGTATATTTTTCAACTCCCACACAGTTGTTGCAACTCCCACGCAGTTTTTGCAACTCCTTATAGCAGTTGTTGCAACTCTCCAGGGAACTATTTTGCGTTACAACTCATGCAAAGAATGATGCTCCAATCAGAACCTTGAACCATCGAAACCGTGAGCCAACACCAGAACTATGATCCATTAGAACCATGATCCATGTTGTTACTACTCTATGTGGCAATTATGGATCCATGCAACAATAATGTTAACCCAAGAAAATTAAAGATATGGAGATAATTTTGTGATTCCAAGACAAAATATTAGTTTGGGTGGTCAACCAAGAATCTTGGAATGCTTGGGCAAAATATCTTGGAGTTATTTATTATTTGCTAATTATTAGCAAAGGATCTTGGAGTTATTCATTAATTGCTAATTGTAGTTGGAAACTATTCATTATTTAGGAAATTGTTGTAACAATTATGGATTTATTAAATCCATAAGTGGGTTTAGATACTCATTATTTCTAGTTTCCATTAAATTTATGTATAAAAGAGAGCAATCTCTTTATTATTTGGGGAGGACTCTTAGAGAAATGTATGAATGACAATGGAATAATTCTTTGAGTTTTTATTTTAATTATAGTATTATAATTTTCGTAGTGTGTGATTTGATTAATTCCTTTAATTTATTTTCTTTGCATATTTGTAATAAATTGATTCATTTTGATTAGCTTAATTAATTTAATTGATTTATGTTGTAATTGTTGATATAGAATAATATCAACACTTTGTTCTATGGAGGAAGGGCCCACTCCAATAGAACAGAGTGTCGTGTAGTTTACATATCTTCTTTGATTTCTTGTTGCATAATTTAATTATGCAGTTACCTAATTACATAGGATTTATTTAATTTAATTATGTAACTAGTTCTTTGATTCAATTTGTTCATGCAATTAGATTACTCATGTGAGTTTATGTTTATATTTATGAAATTAAGTATTCATGTCGGATTTAATTAATGTATTTGTTTCTAATAATTGCACTTTAGATTGGGTTGCATTCTTTTATGTCGTTGAATAATTGTTCTTTAAGTCAATGACTACATTTGTTGGTCTAATTAGAAACAAGGATTAGCTTGGTGAGGATTGGATTAGATTAGTTTTCTTTCCTGCAATTTAGATCTTTCCTGATTTACATTCCTGCAAGTGTGTCATTTACTTTCTTTGCAAACATGATTTTTTTTCCTGCAAGTGTGACATTTACTTTCCTACAAGTGTGACATTTACTTTCTTTGTAAGCATGATTTTTTTTCTTCCAAGTGTGACATTTACTTACCTACATGTGTGACATTTACTTTCCTACGAGTGTGGTATTTACTTTTCTGCAAAAGTGTGCTTTCAATTCTTACAATTGTGGATTTATCTAGAACCTTGCCAGATCCTGAGAATTGTCTATACTTTGACCACAAACATAATCATTGATACTACGACTACATATCAAACCAATGGATGAGTAGAGTGTATCCTGCATATACAGTGCACAATAACTCACAAGTTCCATATGAGCCCTGGATTGATAATTAAATTCACAACATTTTTAGTTGTCTTTCTGAGAAATTAGAAAGGTAATTAAAAATATTGTCACCCCTTCACAGACTCGGTGTGCCTAAATGAACCCATGCACTTTTCAACCATCGCATCCCTTGGGAAAAACACGCCCCAATATTGGTGCACTCCTCATGTCAACATGCCCTAACCTTTTTGGTGCACTCCTTGTCTTAGGTGGCTCATGCTCGGGAAATCCCCTTGGCGAGTTTGCACACCCAAGATGTTCACTTGCCCAATTGATGTGACTCTTGGGTGTTGAAGCAACCCCAAATTTTGTTTCCTTGAGGAATTGGGAGAATGTGTCTGTGCGCTTCTAGCCGGAGACCTTACAGGATTTAATTTGAGTATAGGAAGGGAAATCTGAGAGGAAGTGTTTTTCATATTCTACCGTATTAGTGTCACAAAGATGGTATATTCTTTCATCCCACGATGTTTTGGAAATTGTCCAACACCCAGTTTCACTATGTAGCTTCTAAGAGTTTGTTCATGTTTTAGCAATGTTGATTTTATTATTTGCACTTCTCAAAATTAAGAGGTATTTTTTATCTTCTAAATTAGGGTTGACCACCTCCTTGTAGTATCTTAATTTATTTTTATCTTCTAATTATTTATCACACCACATATTCTCCTTCAATTTAGATGTGATAATATTTGTAATATTATCAGTATTATGCATGATGGATTCTTCTTATATTCCCCATTGATTTATCCAATATTTGGCATCTTTATGCCATCCTCGCTTGAGTCGTTTGTGGTTTTGGCTAGAGTTTGAAGCAATTTAGGGGAGACTTTTTTCGTCCATGTTGTTTATCTTATTCTTGTAAGTTAGGTATCTAATCATAGCAATGCTCTTAATGGGGGAAAGGCTTGATTCTATGAGGAGGAAAAGATAGGGTGTATTTCCGTTAATTTTGAGATTATAAGTTATAAAATTACTTTGGATCTATTCTCTCTTTCTCTAGAATTCTCTAGAAATACTGCAAACCCAAACTTCACATCTGTATAAGATAAACAGAGTGATGAGAGTGTGAAAGAGGAGTTTTTTATCCCAGAGCCAAAGGTCTATTGATTTACAATTGTTTTCAAGCCCATAATAAGCTTTCCACCCTCCATTTATCTTTTTCTCAACGCTATAGTTCCAATTGAGCTTGTGGTGAATATCGATTATAATATATTTGTATGAAGGCACTTACTCCAAGATTTTTGCCATATACAAAAGTATCATAGGTGATACTTTTGGATTTAATTATCATAACCTTTGTTTTGTCAGTGTTCAAAGTCATACCCATGCTAGAGAAGAATTCCTTGAGGATTATTGGTTTCTTACATAGGTCATAGGGACTCTTATTTATAAGAACAATATCATCAACATAATCAAGGAGGATGATGACTATACTAGCAAGAGTCGGGAAAACACAGCCTGCATCCTCCAAGAAATCTTCTAACTTATCAATATAGATGTCGAAAAGGGTAGGGGATAGGGGACAACCTTACTTGAATCCTATATTACAGTTAATTTCTTCCGACCATCCCTCAGTGTTCCTAAATTTGGAAATAACTTTCTCATATAACCTTACTTCAACAACTCTTAACTCGAAAGGGACTTCAAGCTCTTCTAACCTATTCTAAAGGTTATTCCTAGGAACAGTGTCAAAAGCATTTCTAAAATCAATGAAACAACAAATGAGATCGGTTTTATCATTACAACACTCCTCTGTAATAATACTAAAGGTAACAAGGTGGTCCATAGTTGAATGGTAGCCTCTAAACCCAGCCTGGCATTTAGCTCTTTTTCCATGGATTTCTAACCATGTATTGATATTCTTTTCTAAAATACTTCCATATAGATTAGCTAAAATTGGGCTAACAATAATGGTATTATAATTAGAGGGATTTATTTTATCCCCACTTTTAAAAATAGGTACAATGAGGCTTTAATTTCAAGGTTTTGGGAAACATTGTTGGATAGCTAAATTGAAGAGTTGATGTATGTGAGGAATGAGGATAGGTCATCCAATTTTTAATATTCCAGCTTGGTAACCTTCGATGTTCTTAGATTTTCCTTTTGAGAGCCGCTTAACCCCAAACTTAACTTCTTCTATAGAAAACACTGCATACTTTGTAGAGCTGTTTAGAATGTTATCCATGACATTAGGGGATTCGTAAATATTTTTAAGGTAGAAATTCCAAATCTTCAAGGGAATCCTATTAGGTTCTTTAGTTTTACAAGTTAGAATTTTCCTCCAGAATTTCTTAAGATATATCTTAAATAGGTGCAAAAGATTATCTTTCTTTCTATTTATATAATCTTTTTTTTTTCTTGTTTAATTAAGGTTTTATATATGTTTATCTTATCATATTTTAAAGATGCATTAGAAGCATCCCTAATGTATTTTCTAGCAATTTTACATTCATTATCGTACCAAGGGTTAGTTGTACTATTTTTATTTCTTCAAAGCACATCAATAGATAATTTGTTAATGGAAGTAGAGATGGTAGTCGTAAAATTCTGATAGTCATCTTCAATATTGTTTTGATACAAAATGAGTTTTAAATCATTACTTAAGTCTTTTAAGAAAAGATCAACTTTCTGATTGTAAAAAAGTAAGTGCCTTTGGTTGTTAGAGTGCTCTTCAATGGAGCTTTTTTGCATGGCAAAGTTTAGAGTTAGGGTTAAAGGTCTATGATCATAGTCAAGTTCATGGTCATCTAAAATATCAAAGTTTACTATTTGGTTGATGGGGATATTTGAAATTACATAATCGATGACATTGCTACCCAACCCATGGATACAAGTAATCTTGTTAGATTTTTTCCACTTCCTTAGACCATTGCAAATTAACAAATCTCGAGAACTACATAGCTTGATTCACTCAATGCCAAACAAATTATCGATGAAGTCTTTAGGGTTTCTTTTGTAATTGTTAGCTAAAAGAAGGTCCTTATATAGCCAAAGAGGATAAGGGTTGGAGTCATTAGTTAAAATAATAGCTTGATTGGTTGCATGTCTCGCATTAAATTCTCTTAACAGGAGGATACTACAATCATTTTTCATATTGTAGATATCTTGCTCTAAGATTTTGTAGGGACAGTTCTTATCTAGATTGTTTTTTGTATTAAAAGTAGAATTAATAGGTGTGAAATAACATATTGTTATATAAATATTCTCAGTTGATTTGGATTTATGAGCGGAATGAAATGAATAACAGACTAAATACAATAACACAGAGATACAGAGAACAACAATAGATATCTAGTGAACAATAAGTTCCATTGAATAAATCAAATAGGCTGAAACTATAAAACTGCAGAACTGAAAACAACTTGCTCGAATGGTAGTAATTATCTCTGAGAAGAGATATGGTTGTTACATGCATCTGTCTGAGAAAAATGATACAATAAGGCTCCAGAGGCATTTTTGACATTACTCATGAATTCCAAAACCCTAGACATCTAAAAACCTAACCCTAGGAGATGAAACACCAAAATTTATGTGGGCCTCGATGGGTAAGTTGGTACCTCAACTTTCCAGGGTCATAACTTTTGCATACAACCTTCGTTTTAGGCGTGTGATAGCCCGTTGGAAAGGTCTTTTTGAGAAATACACATTTTACCATCAAACTCTAACATCATCTATAATTTGACTGTGGCAAGCCAAAAAAAAAATTGTTTAGGGCCCCAAAACGTCCCTGGAAGTATAGAAAGATGTATTGACATGAAAAATTCCAAAATAAGCTAGTTGGATTAGGTGGGAAGCCACAAATCTCCACCTGGAAGCTGTGTAGGGCTTCAGATACCCCAGAAGTGTAGAACCCACAATTAACGTGATAAACTAAAAAATGTTAAGATGATTCAATTGGAATAGGTGGGTGGACACCAATATCCACTTGGATCAATCCTCCCTTGTTAGGAAGCAATGGTCTCCATTTCATTGAGTGCCCCCATCAAGTGAGGAAATTTCTGCTGAATTTGGCCCCGGGTGAGCCACTTGCCTTGGTGCAGGATATGCCCTTCCTTGAAAACCCGATAAAGTTGGATCTGTTGTTGGTGAGTTCCCTTGACCTATGTGTCCACTATTTGATCAGTGGATGTATGTTCCATGTAGTCATGGTTGAGATTTGTTGGTTTCAATTGTTTTGTGATCTCCAAGGTGTCCAATAATGGTGGAAAATATGATCGGAGAAGGTCCACATTGAACACTGGGTGCAAACCAAGGAAGGGGGTAGTGTTGAGCTCAAAATTATTGTCACCCACAACCTTGGTGATAGTGTAAATCCCATATCAAAGTGGATGGATCTTCTGATGGGGCCCTGTAAGGTGTGATTTCTTCAAATTTAACCAGATCTTGTCTCCCACCTAAAACTTGTGCGGTACCGAGTGTTGATCATGGCATTGCTTGTACTTAGCATTGGCTTTATGTAAAATATCATGGACCTTTTGGAGAATGTATTGAATCTTCTTAATGAATCTCGTGGATTTGTCGGCCTCAGAATGAACATGGGAAGATTCTATCTGTGTGGTTGCAAGAGGTAGTGCAACATCAATGGGACCCAAGGGTTGGAATCCCAGCCCCACCTGAAATGGGCTATTGTCGATGGAGCTATGGAGAGCCATGTTGTAGCTATGTTGAACATAGGGAAGACTCTCATCCCATGTATGTGGATGCTTATAGTTATACATGTGAAGGATGTGCACAATCATCTGATTGACGACCTTTGTTTAGCCATCGGTTAGAGGGTTGAAGGAAGTGGATTTAGTGATCTTGGTGTCCAATAGTGACCAGATACTTGACCAAAATGTGTTGAGGAACATGTTGTCCCGATCAGAGATGATGGTTTGTGGTATCCCAAAATGGACCCACACTCTTTCGAAGAAGAGCTTGGCAGTATCTACCATTGTGATGTTCTTCTTGCAGGATGTGATAATGGCCATCTTTGAAAATCAATAAACCACCACAAATACGCAATCATTGCCTTTCTTGGTGAATGGAAGACCAGACATGTAATCCATCGAGATGGATTTCCAAGGCCTCTCGAGAGTAGGAAGAGGGGTGTATAAGCCTTGCTTATTGATGGTTGGATTGGGAATGACATAAGCAATGCAAGATCTGATATACTTGTTGACATCATGTCGAATTTTTGGCCAATAAAATGTTTCTATATAACAGACGCAATTTTTTCCATGCCAAAATGTCCCACCATTCAACTGTAGTGAGCCTCCCATATCATCTTTGAATGCTCACTTATAGGAACACAGAGGTGGCCCAGATGGCATAATAGTCCATCCTGAATGTGAAAATCGATGACATTTGCGCCTATACCCAAGAGTCGATAGGTGGTGGTGAAGTCAAGATCTTTTTGATAACGTTGGGGCTACTCAAATGTGTCATGCCCATAAGAGCACGGTGGTGAGTGCATCCATAGGAGGTTGACTGAGGCAGTCAATGAAACAATTTGTGCTCCATGTCTTATACTTGATGTTGAGATGGAACGGATGCAGGTATGTGGAACACTTTTGATGGTGGTCATTCTGCAACTCCCCCTGTGTCTATATGAACTACATAGGCTTGTGATTAGTGTGGATGATTGTCTCCTTTCCTAGAATGTAGTGTTTCCATTGACGACAGACTTGTACAATGGAATACATTTCGTTGTCATAAGTGAGGTATTTTCGGATGGTATATGAGAGTGTCTCACTATGGTATGTTATTGGATGATCGTGTTGAGTGAGAAATGCGCCTATAGCATAGTTATATGCATCAGTCTCAATATCAAACCTGTGTTGTAGATCGGGTAAGGAGAGTACTAGAGATAAGCACAAGAGATGCTTCAGATCATCAAATGCTAATTATTTTTCCATCCCCCATGCAAAATTTTCCCTGCCATCACCCTTAGTCACTTAGTTGAGGGCCCATGCAATATGGGAGAAACCCAAAATGAATCATCAGTAGAAGTTGGCAATTCCCAAGAAGCTATGAAGCTCAGTTAGTTTGGTTGGGGCTCCCCAGTTAGGGATGACTTGGGTATTAGTTGGATCCACATGTACCCCATTGTTATTGGACTAATCGGAAGGTACAGAAGTCGAAGGATGAGGTGCATCAGGGAGTAAGTTGTAAAGAGTACCCGTTTGTGAGTAAACGAGGTCAAGGTATTGAGCACGACTTATGGCCTATTCTTCCGTGACAACTCCACCCATGGAGATGTCACGACCGATGTCGTTCACAAATGATTTTGTGAACCACTCTGCCAACAACTGATCGGGAAGTTTGAGTTTGATGAGACGTCGTCTCTGTCACCACTCATGAATGTGATCAGATATATGAGTGGCTTTGTTTTGTTTGAAAGAACTCAAAATCTCGGTCCCCGTTTCATAGCGGATCGGTAACTGGTAGTGGGTGAGGAAAGCCATAGCGAGGGTGTTGAAGTCGGCGAAGAAACCTTGTGGTAATTCTATATACCACTTCGTGGCAGAACCCGTGAGAGTTCGTTGAAAAAGGCGTAAACGAATAGAGTCATCCATCAAGGAGTTGGACGAGCACCAGAGGTGAAAAGTCATGATGTGATTGTTTGGGTCCTCTCCCACTTTGCCATCGAATTTAGGGATGTCAGATGGTAGCTTGGCTGGTATAGAGGGCCATTGGGGAGAGTGACGGATCTAATCTTTTAAAATACTCAACAGATCCAGGAGGTCCAAAGTGGCTAAGAAGGGTAACTGTCTATTCACATACGAGTACTGGTGGCTTTGGGGAGGGAGTCTTGTCGACAAACCAGTGGGACCTTAAGCAGTCTGCATATAATGCGAAGACCCAGGCAGATTCGGTGGTTGTTGTGGAGGAAAGTATCTCATAGGATTGTACCCTTGAATGGGGGCATTGGGTTGAGTGATCGAGCCCCAAATAGGATTCGACGTACCTGGATATGGTTGGCCTACACTAGGGGGTATAATGGAGGTGACTTGAGGTTGTTTCTCCCCAGTCGATTGAGGATTATGTTGTGTCAGATGATTCCAATATTGGGCCAAGGATAGAGGTATGTTTTGTCCGTAGGGGGGGTTGGTGGGGGTTGTCCTCCAATTGGGGGTTGTGTTCCAATTGGGATTTGTGTTCCAATAGGAATTTTTCCTACAAGGGGGGGTTGAGTCAAACCTCCTTGGTGAAATTGTCCACCAACAGGAATCTGGTAATTTGGTGTGAACGACGGAATGGTGCCACTAGGATTAGTGCTGCTGATAGAGGATGGAGAAGGTCCTCTGAAAGGGGGTGGAGGAAGTGTCGGAATGAAACCGAGAGGAGAGTGCCCATAAGAAGTGGGACCACCAGGAGTTCAGAATGGGGTTTGCATAGAAGTGGAAATAGAGGCATTCAATGCACGGTATCCCGACGGAAGTGTTGGGGTGACTTTGGGAAAAAGCAGTGTGCCAATGGGGGCTTGACTAGCTGTTGTAATCCCAGTGTGAATACTCATAGTATCTGTGTAATGGACCATTTGTAAAGGGAGGGTCAAGATGTGGTCAGCTCGCGGAGTGTCTGTTCCAGGAAAATAATATGCAGTAGTAAAAGGTATTGCATCTGGGTCAGAGGTTTCAAGGAATGCAGGAGAGATGGTGATATCAATGCCTACTCCTGAACCAAAGATATCCCGTCTAAAAATGCCAGTAGCCCAAAAAGGGTCTTGGCCCTCAGGTCCTGGAAAAGGTCCAATCAGTGATCCAGAAGACAAAGCAACTAAATCTTCGGAAGAATTCACTCGCATAATATGTCTCTCAGAATCGGGGTGAAGTCGAAAGTCCTCTCGAGAATTGGTAATTCGAAACCGTTCTGAGTCAGTTCTTTCCACTTGTGGAGTGGTGACGTCTTGGACTTCACTCTGTTGAGGAGAGCCCTCTTGTGAGCTGGTAGGCAAAGCTTGAGAACCTTCCAGATTTTTTGGGGGTAAGCCCTGCATTCTACGTGAACGACGTGGAGGGTCTATGGTGAATGAGTTAAAAACTCACAAAGAAAAATTGTATGGTCAAATTGGGTAAGCAAATAGCATGCGCTAGTAAACAAAATCTAGGAAACAATACCAAGCAAATAAGACCTTTTAATTTCGAAGTCACTAGTTGGTGATGAAGTCCAATGTCGCAACAACGAGACGAGAAGGGGCTGGGCTAGGGTGGAAAAGTTACGTTGACGACCTGCTTAACGGACTTACACCCTGGTGCAAACTCCCACACATAATTGTGGGTATACCCTCCAAGGAGCCCGAGTGAGTTTGGCCAACGTCGATTCCAGATACCGTGAAGACTTTCCCCTTTCACAGTCACCTTGTGTAAGACCCTAAGAAGATATGCCACTAAGGTTACCACTGACAACAATAAATCCTAGGGGGACAGTCGACAGTCCAATCCACACGCAAGGGAAAGGTATCTAGCCTGAAATCAATATTGAGAGGCTTCCACTCATCATTGTGGGTATACCTTCAAGTGACCCCCGTAATACGTGCAATCTCTACACCGATATCAACAAAGTTGCATGGTGAGTAACTCCGTCAATATCAATGCAACCTCTAGTTTGACCCTTGTGTGAGAAGGGCTTCCCAGGACAAAATGTTGTAAATGGAATTTGACACTCCTTAACACAAGATGCTATTGTGTGTTTTGTGATTTGGAGAGTGTATTTCTCTACCTATTCCAAAGCTCTATCCTAGGTAATTGTTGGTGTAATAGAGTCCTAGAAAAAAGTTACTAGTTAAATTTTAAAATTGTGCAATATTATTAAGGGTTGTTGTTACTCAAAGGAAACAGAGATGAAATCGATGTTGTGTGAAACTCTGACCCAGTAATGCATAGATAGGAATGAAATATATCAATTTTCATTCGATGAATCCTATGTATAGGAGGGAAAGAGAAGTTTTCCGGAACAATCTTGAACTACGATATGCAATCTCCTTTAAAATGCAATATCAACGAATCACGTAACAATGGCAATTCTCTAATTGTTCTATTTCAACAATTGATTTCCAATATTTTCAAAATGAAAATGCTTTTAAAAAGAAAAATGTTTTTTACTTTTCAAAAAGAACCACACCATGGTGGTGAAACTAAGGAAAACCAATAACTAACAAAAAACAAATAAACAAAACCCAAACCAATCTTTCAATGAAGACAAAAATGACAAGCAGACAAGACTAGTCTTTTCCACTGCATGAGAACAATGATTTTCCAAGTAATGAGAAAATGAGAAAGACAAACAATCCCAACTTTCAAAACCGATCACCGGCTCCTAACCAAACAAGTACTCAGATTCCAGGATCGGAGATTATATCCTTGCTCAGAAAAGTCAAGAGATGAGAGTTGAGAAAAATGGACAAGAAGAGTCTTTGATTTCCAAAAACTGATCATTCACATAATCCGAAGTCAAGAACAATCAACCAGTGGCCCAAGGAGTTATTTTCAAACACACATACAGATTTGGCCATCTGAGCATACAAAAAACTTAATTCCAAAAAATTTAAAAATGGGTTCGCAGGCTATTAGTAATGTACAATGCGAGAATGGATCATTCTCGTAGGTTGGCCACAAGAAGAGTGCGAGAATCTCGCACTAGGATGAAAGGCAGAGTGTGAACTCAAGGGGTTCTCGCAGGCCTCTGAGGGGTTCAGTGCAAGAAGGCCTGAAACTAGGAAAAATTTTGGAAAAGACAAAAATTTTAAAGGGACTTCTGGACCCAGAGGGTCTGTCAGGGTGTCCTAAAGACTCAGAGATTGAGAGAAATGAAGAAAGGTAAGGCAAGAGAAAATGGCCAAGGAAAAACACCAAAAACCTCTAAAAAATGGGTTGCCTCCCTAGTGGAGTCACCAATTTTTTTATTGGACTAATCGGTAGGTGCGGACACTAACAGATCTCCCTAGATCCACTTGGATCTAGAACAAAACAAGACAGGACATGACTCTTACCCTAAGTTATGATCATTGAATTATCTAGTAAAGAGGAACAGGTGGCATACCTTTGTATCACTTCCTTAGGTCTATGTTGCTCCCGCTTCGCTCCGGTGCTCTCGTGAGGTCAAGTCCAAGACAACACAAACCAACCAAAGTGAAGATAGCACAATGTATTCAATGTCAACTTATGCATATGATCAAGGAATTACACAATAAAGTAAGAATGGCTTTATGGGAAAAGGACATGTCGTTGTATCATATTAATTGAAAGTAGAAGATACAACCTGATCGCCTTGATGTCGCAAGCTTCCTTTCGGTGGCTCTTGGTTCCAACACACACACTTGTTCTTAAACTTGCATGAAGAAGACCCAATATCTCTTGATAGACCAACTAGAGTCTCCAAGCTTCTGTCTCAAAAAGGTTCTTCACACAATTCTTTCACCAATTCTTCATTCAATCTTTCTTAACCTTTTCCATGAGAATCCTTTCAATATATATGAGAGGGTGAGATGGTTACATGGATAAGAATGATCCCATCAAATCAGATAAGCCAGTAAAATGACAACCATATGAATGCCAACTCATTCTCTAGAATATTCCCTTCTAGAACCCTCGAGACCTCTTCTCTTTTCCAAGCTTGAAAACAAGTTCGCGCCCTGTGTATAGAGCAAACTGCGAGAAGTTCGCACCCTAGATGAAGGAATCCTGTGAGAATGAGGTATTCTCGCACCCTAGGCTATAGGCAGCCTGCGAACCCACTTTAAAAATATGCATTCTGGAAGGAGATAAATGCCACTTTTCTCAGGAGAAAGTTCTAGTTGGGAGCCTGAATACACCCTTGTTAAGATATCACCAATATGACTAAAATCATGTGTAACACCCATGCTCATCAACAATTTATCCTAAGTATTGGACCTTGTTCATGCCAAAGGAGAATTTTTCCAAGTTGTCATATAGCTTGTGTTACCGCAAAGTGCTCAAAACATGTTGAATATGTTGCATGTGCTCCCCCCAAGTTCTATTAAATGTGAGGATGTCATATAGATATACCACCAAAAAATAGTTGGTGAAGGGTCTTAATACATCATCCATCAACCTCACGAAAGTTGTTGGTGCTTTTTTTAAGCCAAAGGGCATGACCAACCATTCGAAGAGACCTTCTTTAGAATTGAAAGTTGTCTTCCATACATTAGTAGGTTTGATGGGAACTTGGTGGTAGCCATACTTTAGGTCAATATAGTTGAAGAATTTTTCCCCCTTGAGTTGGTCAAGAAGGTCATCAATGCAGGGAATTGGGTACCGGTTCCTGACTGTGATTGTGTTTAATTCTCTATAATCAATGCAAAGTTACCAGGTCCTGTCTTTCTTCTGCACTAGTACAATCGGGCTTCTGCAAGGAGGGGAGTTGGGTCTGATGTGCCCCTTTTGAAGTATCTCTTGGATATGACGCTTGATTTTTTCATTTTCTATCAGCGAGCGATGATATACTAGTCCATTAGGTAGAGATGCACTAGGGGTTAGATCAATTGGATGCTTGACCTGGAAGTGCATCTATACCTCGGTGGGTGAGGAGAAGATGTCTATGTACTCTTCCACAATCCCGTCCACTTGCTTCTACTGCAAAGCGAGGATTTTTGTAGAGGTCACGGATGTGGAGGTCACCTTTTGCTTACTGTGAGCACGGATCACAAAGAAGACGAACTTACCAGTATGTGAAATTACCTTACTACATTGCTTAGTAGAGATTAAATAAATAGCGGTGGGCGACGCTACCTATGGTATCATGTACAATTGTCTACCCAAAGTAATAATAAAAATGCGAGGTCTAGACTCATACATAGCATGTCGCTTCCAAAAATATGGTTTTCCTAAAATAACATCATAAAATTCAAGGGGAGCAATATCACACAATGCCTCATCTTTGAAGGGCTTCATCTCGTAGGGCATATGACACTGTTGAATGACATGGATATCTCTTCCTTGGCAAAGCCAACCGATGGTGTATGGATGTGGGTGTGGTGTCATTGGTAGGTTTGGTTGCTTGACGACCTCTGTTGAGATCAGGTTTTTCTGGTCACTGCTATCAACAATGAAATTAAGCGGAGCCCCCTTCAACCACATATGTGAGTGAAAGAGGTGTTCCCCTTCCTCTGGTTCTTCTGGTTCGCTTGGTTGGACTTTGGTGGTAGTGAGAGTGGTGTTGGGTTTGGGATCAATAATCTGCATCCCTCCTTATGGATTTGATTCAGATTCTGAATCTACCTTTGACTTGGAATATTTCAACTCGGCCATGAGTGACTGCTTGGAGCGATATTCTTCGATGTTGTGCCAAGGGATTTTATGGTATTCACACCACTTTCTTGTGTCCTTCTTCGAATTCTCATTACCCTTCTTGGGTTGTGGCTTGGACTATTTTTCCTAAGAGTGGTCATCTTTGCTCTATCCCTTGTGTTGTGGGTTGGGACTGCCTTTTCCCTGCTTCGGTTGTGAGGAGTTTGCAGATCCAAATTCTCGCCTCTTCTTCTTAAATTTCTTCTCGATCTTAACAACATATCTATATCCCACACCTAATGATGCAATTTCCAGAAACTTCATTTCTATTTGAATACATCTATGTATAAAGCTGCAATATTTGAGCAACAGATGTCGTTCATATTCTTTGATACTCAATTTGGTGTGCAGGGTATGGAAAATATTGGTGAAATCCGATATTGTCTAGTCCCTTTCTTGACGAAGTGTGGTCCATATTGTGTACTAGTCCTCATAGCTTCCAATAGGGTAGTATTGTTATTTAATGGAATCCCTTAAGGAATCCCATGTAGGGGCGAACAAAAATATTGTAGATTCCTCTATGGCCCTTTTTTCAGAGTAAGTATCCCACCAGTCCTTAACATGGGGGACAACCTTGAGGAGTGCAAAAGTAATATTTTCCCTGTCGAAAAAATTGTGGACCGAAAAATACCCTTTGAGCAGATTCAACCATTTATCTACAGAATCCGCATCTATCGGTCCTTAAAATAATGGAGTATCAAAATTTACTTGTACCTTGAAGGGGGTTGCATGGCCTCTTGATGAAGATGCATCTCTTGTGGGAAGTCATTGAAGGATTTGTGCAAAGTTATCCATCATTTTGTTCCTTTGTCGCGCAAGGGCTTCCTCAAGTAACAGTTTAAAAGGATCTCCTTCTCCACAATATTTATTCTCGACCCCATGAGTTGTTGTCAGGATCAGCGTGACTGATATTGCCAATGCTTGATTAGTTCAATTCTCAACTTCTTGTACCCAGATCTTGTCAAGGACATGCACGAAGAAAAATAAATGAAGAGAAGATCGTTATGATACCACTGATCAAGATTTATGAGCAGAACGAAATGAATAGCAGAATCAATACAATAACAAATAGATACAAAGAACAACATATATCTAGTGAACAATAACTTCTATTGAATAAATAAAATAGGTTGAAATTGTAAAACTACAGAACTGAAAACAACTTGCTCGAATGGTGGTAGCTATCTCAGAGAAGAGATGTGGCTGCTACATGCATCTGTATGATAAGAATGATTACAATGAGGCTCCAAAGGCCTTTTTAACATTACTCGTGAATGCCAAAACCCTAGACATCCAAAACCCTAACCCTAGGAGATGAAACACCAAAAGTTATGTGGGCCACGATGGGTAAGTCAGTACCTCAACTTCATGGGGTCGTAACTTTTGCATACAAACTTCGTTTTAGGCGCGTGATATCCCGTTGGAAAGGTATTTTAAAGAACTACACATTGTGCCATACTCCATATATAGTTTGACTGTGTCAAGCCAAAAAAACACTGCTTAGGGCCCCAAAATGGACCTGGAGATACAGAAAGATGTATTGACATGAAAACTTCCAAAATAAGCTAGTTGGATTAGGTGGGCGGCCACCAATATCCATCTGGAAGCTGTGTAGGGCTTCAGACAGCCCCAGAAGTGTAGAAACCACAGTTACAAAGAATTACATAAGAACGTGTTGAACTAAAAATTGTCAAGATGAGCCAGTTGAAATAGGTGGGTGGCCACAAATATCCACCTGGATCATCAACGTTAATATATGATATGTCCATTCATATGTACTTATTGAGATGATATTTCTTATAAAGTTGAATGTGAGGAGAGATGTTATTTTTTATGTAACAAGCTATACCTCCAATCCCTCTATGGGAGGACTTCTTGTTCCATGTTGACCACAAAACAAATCCTTCCATAATAGGGACCTTACATTCTTCATGCTCCCAAGTTACAACCAAGAAAATCATGTCAATGTCACTTGAGATACAACTTGGTGTAGAACCTTTACTCCATGGAAAACCACAACAATTCCAAAAGAGGATCCAGAGTGTCCCAAATTGCTATTTATTGTTATATTTTTGGTCTCTATCCCAAATATTAGCCTTATGATTCTGAATGATTTCCCATTTCCCTTCCTTCATGGATTCTTTCACCTTTTGAACTTCCTTTCGTAATTATGTTTGGTCCTCTAGAATAAGGTCTTCATTGATAAGTATTCTTGACCCTTTTAATCTTGGAGTTTTGTTGGGTATGTCATATTTATGGTCATAAGATATTACCTTAACTTGGATAAACCTATCTTTATGTTCAATTATTTTTCCCAACTTCTTTGCTTCTATGAGACAAGTTGTAACAATTTGTGATTTATTTTTAAGTTCTTCCTTGACTATTGCGAGAGTGTCCTCATATTTATTCTAGTTTATGTTGGTTGTGGAGCCTGATTATATTCTTGATTCAGAGGTCTTGTTTCATCCAGGTTTGGACCCCATTATATTACAGGGGTGTGTGGGAGGGCTTCCCCCCCCCCCCCACTTCTCTTTCCAGGGGGATCCATGGGTGGTCAGCCAGGATAATAGCAGGTTGTACCGTGACAACCAGGGTGATATTCATCTTGTAAAGAAATCAACCTTCCATTCTAAGACTAATCATATACAACTTAGGTACCATTTAATATGATCTATTTTGGAAGATGGATAATTGAATTTGGAAAATATGCATACTAGCCAGAATCATGTAGACATGTTAACAAAGGTAGTAACAAGGGAGAAAATAATTTTCTACACAGTTTGAGTTTGTATTCAAGCATGAAGGTGTCGATGAGAAATTTTCTAGGTCTAAGGTGGATCATAGTCCAATAGGTACAACAACATTGAAGTTGTTGTGATCAGTCTCCAAGCCGGAGATTGTTGGCTGTGGAGCTTGATTATCTTCATGATTCAAAGGCCGTGTTCCAGTCGCGTTTCGACCCTATTACCTAACGGGGGATGTGGGGGGGATTGCCCCCCCCCCCCCACTTCTCTCACCAAGAGACTCCATGGGGGGGCGATGAGAAATTTTGGATTCCCCCTTGGTAGGGGATTCAGTGGCAGTGCCCCCGAAATGAAATTTTGGGAAAAAATTGCCTTGTAAATATTGGAATTTTATAGTCAATCTGGACCGTTCATTATAAGGTCATAAATATGACAATAGAAGTTATGTTAGGGATTTTTTCCCTAGAAGACAACCCTCTTTTATGTATGATGGAATTGTATTGTGACTGTGTGGGTGAGTGAGTGAATATTGTATTATGAGAGAGGAGACTATGAGAGAAAGAAGAGGAAGTTACAATAGGTATGGTGTAGGTTGTATCCCTTCATTTGATGGATAATAATAAAGGAAGGACTTGGTAATTTATCTGGTGGACGTAGCCCACACTCAGTGAACCACATATATATGTGTGTCTCTATTGTATTGTGTATATTCTGTGTTTTATTTTCTCATTTGTTTTATTTTATTTCTCTGCAATCTTGTTTTTCTAAAATTTTACAAAGAAAATTCTAAGGTTCAAGGCTCTTTTGTTACGTTCATGGTATAATTATATGAGATTTTTCATTTCTTCTTTGATGGGTTTGATATCCAACTTAGGTTCCAAATGACGTACAACCAAATTCCTAATCATCTTTTCTTCTAGCTCTATAATCTTGTCCCTAAGATCACGATTTTCTTTGACCTCTGCCTCCTAGGATGATTGTTTTTTTTTTCTCGGCTTTGTTTTTCTATTTCTTGTAATATAGCCTCCATTTTATACAACTCACTCTCCAACCCTAAAATTAAATTATTTTTTCTATATTTGTCTCAATCTCGTCTTCAAAGGATTTAAATCGATTATCAAGCATTGTTTCCAACTCCTTATTAAGTTTGGCTTCTCTCTCTTCTCTATGTTTTTCTAATGGTTCTATATATTCATACATAATTTGTAGGGTTACATTGTTAGGTATCCCCTTGATAATTTTTGGTATCTAGGGTGAATTACTCATTATATTAGAAAGAAAAGGAAAAATAAATAAATAAGAAATACAAAAAGAACTTCTATACCGAGTTCACTGTGGGGTTTGAATGTATCTAGTGTTCCTTTGCTTGCCCTCTCTGTAGATATGAAATTTGTCGGAGAGAATCACCACAAGTTCAATAAAATATATGTAGAGAATTATAGTAACCCTTGTAGATAAATATATGCACCCAGGTATGTCCACGAGCCCAAAGGTGTTTTCTACGCGCCTAGTTGTTCCATAGATTTAAGAATCCAAACCGATCTGCCTCACTAGGTTTATTGTAGAGCTTATTTAATATTGCAGAGCTTTGTCAATCCAAGGTTCCCAATATGCTCCTAGATTTGTTATGATCTGTGCAGAGGGAACCAACCATAGATTTCAATGTATCACCGAGAGAGACTGCAAATCGCAGAGTTCAATGTATCACTAGAGAGAGAGAGAGAGATTGTAGACCGTAGAGTTCAAAAGGATCGTAAAGTTTAGATACAAATTCTCATACATCAACGTAAGGTATGGTTGTTAAAAGTGTCATCTATAAAGATGTAGAAGTAGATATATTGATGGTAATAAATGGAAATATTGGAAAATTGTAATCATTATAAGACTATTTCTTATTTCCAATGCTCCATATGGACTCATCCCCTGGGGTGGGGGTGCACCCCCCACGTTTTCCATTCTTTGAGGGTGAAGGCACCTTGGGAAATGTTTCCACACGTCCCCCCTTTGGGGAAACTTAGGGAAACACATGGGAAATGTTTACCCAATGTGGGGAACGCTTCCCCAAAAGGGGAATCCCTCCTTAAAAAGGGGAATCAGGAACCCCCCTATACTATGTTTTGCTTATTAAGGATTAAGAAAACCCAGTTTTTCTTAATAAATAAACCTACCTTTACTTCAATTTACATTTCCCTATTCCTTAAGTCGTTGTGTGATTTCATCATTTCCTTGAGCCGTTATAGATTCCCTTGAGTCATCATGAGATTTCCTTAGTTGTCATGTGATTTTCTTGAGTTGAAGTGGGATTTCCTTGAGCCGTCATAGCTAGTCGCACAACCATTTGGGCGATTTGCCAATTTGGGTGAGTGATTGGAGTGATTGGGTGAGTTATTAGAATGATTGGGGGATTTATTGGAATGAGTGGAATGATTTCTCCTTCAACATTTTGAGTTCCTCCTTCACTATATTTATTCAGCTAGCAATGTGGAAGTAGGGTCAAAACCCTCTGTCTCAAATTTGAAATCGAAATGCTTGTTGTTTTTTAATATTTGATCTTTTTTTTTTAGTTTTTATCTCCATTTTTCATTTTCATCCCTCAAACTTAGCATTTGGGGCAATCAACCATGAAAATTTTAAAAAATTAATGAGAAACCCTTATTGCAAGTTGCTAAAAAAATAAAATATACATACAAGATTTAAAACCAACAACATAAATGATTACAACATTAGCAACAATGTCAGTGCCAGTGCCACAGTGATAGTGATTATGATGTAAAAGTAGAGGGTCATGTTGGGAGTGGGATAGAGGTTAGAAATGGGAACACCTCAACAATGTTGAATGAAACCCAAGGCAGTGTTAATCCATCCCACCAAAGGCATTGGTTGAATATGAAAAGGGGACATTTGATCCCAAAAAAACACTTTTCTATATGCCACCAAAGTACTTGTCCCCTCAATCAACAAAAAGTGAGGAAGCAAAAGATGTGGGTCACACCATTGGACATGCAATGATTATGGCCATCCTTGGGTTGGGATTTATAGTCAGGTTAAGATGCACCTTTTGGGTGTAGGTGGAAAACGGGTTAATGTATGTAGAAAATTAATCATGCTAGAAAAATATGAGCTTTTAAGGATGAAAATGGAAGTAGATGCAAAGGGAACCTTCTCTATCCAAAATGGCATGTGCCACGTTTATTAGAATTGGGAAGTAACTACAAGTTCCAAAAGGAAATCAAAAGGAAAAAAACCATCCATGAGCCTTATGCCTCCACCATCTCTTGTTGGGAGTGGGATATCTTCATCCAAACATAAGGGTTGTCATTCTTGTGCAATGGGATAAACTATTGCAAGGATGTACAGTAAGCTAAACCATGATGATATAGATGATGCCATTGGAATATTTGTTTTTTTCGATGGCATTCCTTTCTTGTTACTCGTTGTCTTTATTACAAGGATATGGTCAAGGAAATCATAGTAGCATAACCCTCATATGTGCCCCTGGGTGAACATAAGTTGAGGACAATGATCTTAGAACGAAAAATGTCAGATATTAATGTGCAGAAAGAGAAGATGTGACAGACATAGGTGAGGGAAGGTTATTCTATTATTATGGATGGGTCAATAGACATTTACAAATGTCCACTTATCAACATCATACTTACATGTCGAGAAGGGCCTTTCTTTCTTAGAGCTATTGATTATTCCGAAAAACACAAAGATGTAGTTTTCCAATTTGAGCTTCTTCAAGATGCTATAGAGGAGGTTGGGACTAACAATGGTGTACATGTTGTGACAGATGTAGCAAGAGTGTGAAGATAAGTTGGGTTAGTGGTCCAGAGTAAATACATTCATTTTTTTTGGACCCCTTGTTGTGTGCATGCACTCAACAATGTACTGAAATTCATTGGAAATTTTGAGTGGGTATCCAACTTGGTGATAGTTGCGAGAGATGTGTAGATGTTTATCTGCAACCACCACACTTCCTTAGTTGTGTATAGGTCTCACTCGAGAAAGGAATTCCTCAATCCCATAGAGACTAGATATGTTATATATTTTCTCTTATTGGAGAGGATGGTGGAGGTGTAATCAACATTGTAGGCCATGGTTATGACTCCATATTGGAACATATGGAAAAAATCCAAGGGATATGAAAGGAAGAAAATCAGGCTTTAGATATTGGATAATGATTGGTGGACATATTGTGGTTATTTGGTGTCACTCCTATGTCTTATAGTTGAGTTCATTCACTACACTGACACAGATTCTCCTAGTCTTGGAGAAATATATGATACTTTTGATAACACGTTGGGTCAACCAAAGGTAGCCATTCGTGAGAAATATCCCTCCTTAGGGTTATATATGAACTAGATTCGACCCATTATTTAGTGCAAGTGGGATTGAACGAACACACCTTTTCACATGGTAATGTATGCACTCAACCCAAAATGGTATATGGAAAGGCCTTTTAGAATTCTTCCCATTGAGGATCTAGAGATTAAGAAGGGATTTTGAGCTACCATTACAAATATTTATAATGAAAAAGATGGGAGAACACTTAGGATACAATGGATGCAGTTTGAAAGTCTCAATGGTCCCTTCAACAAGCTTGATCCAAGGGAATATTGCAATGACTAAGGCTAGGATGATCCCATTGGTTGGTGGACCATGCACAGGGATGATGCTCTAAATATCCAACATATTTCTATTTGCTTATTGTCTTAGATTGTTATCTCCTTTGCAACATAGGGGAATCGGTCCACACATAGCTTCATCCACTACATCAAGAGGAATAGAATTGCTTCTAGGAGAGAAGAGAAGTTATTTGTAGTGAAAATATCCCTACATCTTGTGCATAGGAATACATCAGAGTCTTGGAGGGGAGCAATGAGACAATGGAATGTGGATCTAGAGGATGGTGCACATAAAGATGAGGATGATGGACTAGATGAGTTGCAACATGATTTTGTTGGCGTGCCATTGATTACTCATGAGAGTGACTTTGACTCAGATAGTGACATTCCCATTGATGGTTCTGATGAATTCATGCAACAAATGGATGTAGAGGACCAATCAATGAGATTGACTCATGATGCTCAATTTATTTTCAATGTTCATTATCCATTGTTAATTTTCAATTTTAACTTTTAAGTCTTGTCTCTATATGTTGATGACCTCAAACCAAGTCTTTGACTCGTCACTCTTTACTATTTTTTACTTTAAGTAATTTCAATTTACTATTTCATACTTCAATATCTACTATTTTTCTTAGTACTGGTAAGATTATAGAATGATGAATCTAAATTAATGTCTAGTATTTATTTTTCAGTCATGATTTATGAATCAATGTATTTCATTAATGAATTCAAATCTGAATCGTGTTTATATCATTTACAAATTTGAATTTATTATTATTTTATTGTTTACTATTTAGTATTTGCATTGTACAATGATGAATTTGCATGGGATGAATTGTTATTGTTGGAAATTTATCATTATCATTATTATTTTTATAATTTTAGATATGGGGACCCCTATGCTAGGGACCTCAACATCCCCCATCCCCCATGAATTTCCCTAAATTTTGGGGGTTCTCCCAATAATCCCTTATGAGCATTTCCCCACTCTCATGCTCCCCCACTCTCATGATCCCCCATCCTGGAAACTTGGTAGAACATTTATTATTTCGTAGTGGACTTAGTTTGGAATTTTATTTTTTATATACTTTACTTTATATTTCACCTACCTCATTGCAAATATTTCATAGGTGACTTAATAAAAAATGATTACAAACCTAAATATGTATTTTGTAATCATAACCCTAAGAATCTTAGTAAAAGATGATCACTCTCCATCAATTTTATACTTCTATGGATACATAATACAATATATAATGTACATATGTGTATAGTTTGGAAAAAATAGCATTTCCTTATATACTTTCTCTTGCTTTTCTTTCTTATATGTGATTGGTTTGCATTGATTTTACTTTTATATTAATTGGTATTAAATCCTAAAGATTGGGACCTTTTTAGAGTTATGCAATTCAACATTCTTGCCCAAAATTATACTTGAATTATCAACTACATATTATTTAGATGATTTACAAGCATGTCGATGCTCTTCTTTCTAGTTTGTAGGCCCTTGGCATGCATGTATACCATTATTGGTAAAAATTATCTCTTAATTTTCTACTTCTTTGTGTTTTCTAGAACATTCTACAATTTCCAAATATTCATAATTTCTATTTAATTTGGAACTCATATGTATTGTTGTTTTTTTTTTTCAAGGAAAACATCACAAGGAAAGCCCCAAGTACTTATTTGCATTTCATTGATAGTATCCAATGTAAAACCATTGACATTGATTATGGCACTTGATTTGGTAGGAATACCGAGTGAGGCACGCAAAAAATGCAACCAACCTAGGGGATTTACCTCAAAACCTATTGCATGAGCTCAAAGCAGTCAACCACTCCAACTAGCTCATTGAGCTTTGTATCATTGTATATATTCGGGATATTGTTGATTGAATTCATGATTCAATTGACACTTTCACTTCGCTATGTGGCCCATACCATGACCTATTTTTATAATTCTAGAATGAACTTTACGTAGAGAATAATTACAAAATCCATTACCTCAAGTTTGGTAGAGATTTTGTTGGATAGAATTGTTTATAACTTAAGTCTTTGAAATCACACTGAGTGCCAATTGGAGGTTGGTTAGATATTAGGAGGTGTTGTGTGTTTTCTTGTCACTATGTGAGGGATTCTTCTTCCATGTGGACCTTGTCTATAAAGATATTTTGGGCTTTTTTCAAAGTAAGGTCAACTTTGAAGTAGGCTTCTAGACTACAAATCTAGGAGTCGAGCCTATCCCAATTTAGGGATATATCAAATAGAGGGATATAAATATTTTTGTTTGGCATGAAAGACTACCATTTATTGGGGATACCCATGAAAACGTTGGGTTGGATTTAAAACTAGTGTTGTAGGTTCTATCAGATGATCCACTACTAAGTAGGAGGAGTTTTTGAAACATACTCATCATTTATTGTATCATTTTTGCATGAAAATCCTATTGTTGAGTAAAAAGGATTTCGTCATGAGATTTTCTTATTCATGCATTTTTTTGGATAGGAATTGATCAATGCTAAAGTATTGATATTCTCTAGATACATTGGAGTTGTATGGGGAGGAATCAGACACATGAAATGATTAATATGGCTTAGAGTAGAGAGCTCAAGGAGAACCCTTAATGGTGTGAAAATCCAAAGGACACCAAGATTATATAAATATGAATAGGCCCTAGTATTAATGCTACATACCTATTGATATGATCATAATACTTAAAATAAATAAATATGCTCACACATTGTAGTGTAGCTATTAGAGTGAAGCACTACACTACCACACAAATCTCCCAACCACCACCATATTGGAGGAGGAAGGAAGTGGACCCAAAATGTGATTCTCAAAGGAAATTAGGAATTGGGAGGGGAAATTTTGAGGGAAGAGGGTGAGACGTTGAGTTACTTATTAAATTAGTATTTGACTTTCTTGTGGTAAGGGTTTATTTTACAACTAGGAAAGACATAGAAATAGAAATCAAAGCAAAGGTGAGGGATGGTGAGAATATTACTAGGAAAAATGAGGGTCTTATACAACTAATGAATATATAGTAAGAGATGATCCTCCCACCACATTCTAAAGTGCCAAGATCTTCCTTGTGAAAACTTGGAAAATCATATCTCCAAGGAAATGCAAAATATATAAAATAAAACTAGATATATCAAAGCAATAAAATAAGTATATTACCAGGAAATTATATATCAAATGTGCCCTTAGTTATGAGGCTCTCTCCCTAAATTTTGTGTGATATATTCCTTCCACAAAATATATATTGAAGAGGATTCATTAAATATACCCTAGGGAAAAATGGTACATTCAAGCCAACTAAGGTAACAAGAGGAAGGAACCAATCTGGAAAAAAGATAAAATTGTGAGGGGAAGCCTTCACTCTAAGAGGGATAATAGAGATAGTCATCTAGGCAACCCAATATCTTGAGATAAAGGTGAGAGAGCTTGAGGAAATTTTATGGTAGATCTTTAGCACTTTTTGAGAAAGAGATTTAGAATCTAAAATAATATGAAAAGAGGGTTATCTGTAAACAAGGAAACTATACAAGGGGTTACGAGATATGAAAAATACTCATCGTCGTATTTTACTAAGGCATCTATGAGTCTCAATGTTAAAATTATTGGAAATCCAAAGAAACACAAAAACAAGCCCTTAATTAGAAAAACAAGTCTGTAACTAGAAAAACCAACTTCCAAGAGATATATTACCTTATCCAAATAGGTCAACTTTCCCATTCTAGGAATTTTACAATGGAGACAATAAGAAACTTAAATAAGCTTCCTTCACATGAATACCATGGGATAAAGCAATGGGCCACTATAAACCACCTATGGCAAACTCACCCTTGACGAAGTCAATATTAACCTAGAAATCCCCCATTTAAACTAGAGTCAAGATGGTCCCCCTCTAATTTTATATTCAAATCATTACAACAAGACCCCTTAATTCTATAACCTAAAGTCTATTCATGACCTTATATAAGTGAACATCCAAATCAAATTTTTCACATGTGATTTCTTTATGTTGTTCCACTCACTAGATTTTGTCTACTTCTATCGATGCTCCACCTCTATCCTCATGATGATTTTCCATTTTTCACTCTCAAGATTCTACACTTTTCACCAAAGTGAATCAACCTCGCTCAAACTCCTACTATTTAAACATCTACTAGATTATCCCCAAATCCATGAAACTTTTAGATCAATCTACAACCTCTTTCAATGGATATTCCTACATCTCTTCCATCCATGCCATGAGAACCACATAGAAAGGAACCTCTTCCTCTGCGTCAACAAATTGGAACAAAATATCACTATTCTTTTCTAGTTGTGAACTCACAAAACCACACCTCCATGGATTAGTAGTAGACCACTCTTGCTAAATAGTTCAAGTCAAATTGATTCTAATACCATGTTAAATTACTAGAGAGCCAAAGAAACATAATAACAAGCATGCAAATAACAAAGAACACTAGATATTTTTGGAGAATGAGGAAATTGTAGAAGCAAGTAATAATGAATTCCAAGAAGCATTGAAGCACAAGTGAGCATAGCTCTACATATTATGTCATGATAAACCAATCCATAAGATTATCTATATATAAACCAAAGCATAAATAACTCCCATAAAATAAATAAGATATAGTATACTTTGATCACCTTAAGCATAGCAAGAAATCCAACCTTTTTCCTCAACCCACACACTATTTGACCAAGTTAGGTCTAGTGTTTGTAATCTCAACTAGTCGATTTCCTAGTCAACCTTTGATTATTGACATGATTATAATAGATATCTCTAAAGTATCTAGAGATGTGATGAACCTATTTTTATATCACCTCCACATTAGCACAACTCTCTATAGATTGAGGATGTAGAATTATCTTTGTACACTTCTTCCACAAGGGTAGACTCTTGAAGTCAAAGCATAGCCCAAAGTTTCACATACTTAGGTTATATCAATAGCTTAGTAAAGATATCAACAATTTGATCATCTATTGCTCAATAAACAAGAGATACAAATTTCTCTTATACCATCTCAAATAATGGGCTTGAAGCTACATATGCTTCATCTTAATCTGAGCAACAAGGGTATCAACAACTTGTATTATTATTTGATTATCACAATAGACTACAATCAACTCCTGAAAAGGGAATCCAAGCTCACCCATTAGGTTGTGAATCCACATTGCATTTTTTGGGGGAGTGGGTGTAACCTGATACGAAACAAATAAAAATAATTGTAGATAGTCGAGGAGGATGAATTTCAAAGATAAAAGGTGGTGTCTAAAGATATTGTTACATCACTTAAGCACACACATTGTGATCAGAACATCACAATGCATGTTGGACATCTTGTACACTTGTATTCCAACCTACTTGATAATGACCAATCGGGTCTACTATTTATAGCTTCAAGATCTAACCAACTTCCTTGGAATCGAGAAGATATTTTCCACATATAACCGTTAGTGGTTGGAGTTGACTTTGTCAAATCCAAATTGTCTAGTTAGCTTGACAAGGATTTTGGACTTGATCGTCCATGTGTCCAACTCATAGTCAATTTATCGGCTGGTTGATCCACCAACCGAATGTCTTCGACTACTAGTCGATTTTTCGACTGACAGGCTTGTCGACTACCTGATGGATAGATGTAGATACTTGGTCGATCACCCAAACGATTATTTCCAGATGTAGGTCGATATCCCAACCTATTGATTCAAGGAGAAGTGAGATGAACCATTATAAATTGATGTTCCAACACCCCCCCCCCC
>ML777564.1:2980482-2999553 GCA_009831015.1 Picea engelmannii | reverse complement strand
GTAGGACACCCCCCCCCCATAATTGCATATTCATGAAGCCCAATCATCATACAGAGCTACCTGATCATTTCTTTTACAATAGACAAGAGAGACAACATTCTCATGAACCAAATTTCTAAAATAGTGATCATGGAGCTCAACATGCTTCATCTTACTGTGGAAAATAGGGTTGTCAAAAACTTAAATGACACTCTAATTATCATAGTAGATGGTAGTCGAGGTATGAACAGGAAAACCAAGTTTACCCAGAAGTTGGCGGATCCATATTGCCTCTATACCTGCATGAGTGACGTCGCGATATTCTACTTCTATAGTTGACAAGGAGACTAACTTATGTTTCTTGAATGACCAAACCAATTGTCTAATGATTAAGTGAAACACATATCTAGAAGTGGAATTTTAATCATTAATGCCACCTACCTAGTCGGAGTCGATGAAGTCGACCAATGAATTTAAACTTCGACAATATTAAATACCAAAATGAGTGGTACCCTTGAGATAGCAAAAAATTTGTTTAACTTCTTTCCAATGGCTTTCCTTGGGATCCTACATAAAATGAGAAACCACACTAACAATAAAGTAAATTTAAGGTCAACTATGAGTAATATATATGGGATTGTTGACCATTTGTCGATAGAGTGTAGCATTGACTTGGGGAGTTTGACAATTTTTGCTCAACTTTACTCTGGATTGAAAGGGAGTTGCATAGGGATTACACTATTCCATCTTAAAACATGTCAAAAGATCCATTACATATTTATATTGAGAAATTAAAAAACCATCATGCAATGGTAATACTTGAAGACCCAAAAAATAATGCAGAATACCAAGATTTGTCATGTTAAAGGAGTCAACAAGTTGCTTCCTCAATATAAGAATGACTTTAGTGTTATTTATAGTTATGACAAGGTCATCAACATATATAACAATAATCAAGGTGTTTCCATGAGTATGGAATACATATAAGCTGTGATCAGATTCACAACATTTGAGACCAAGTCAAAAAAAGAAATTGTTGATCATATCACACCAATATTGGGGAGCTTGCTTCAAACCATACAGAGACTTATTAAGTCAACAAACCAGGTTAGAATCTGTCATAAAACCAGGATTTTCTTCCATATTAATTTCGTCACATAGGTTTCCATGAAGAAAATCACTCTTCACATCGATTTGATGAATTTTTCGTCCAAATAGAGCAACAAGAGAAAGAATTAGTCGAACAGAGTTCATTTTCACAACAGGGGAAAAGGTCTCAGTGTATTTGACGCCTTGTTGTTGAGAAAATAATTTCACAACCAAGTGATATTTATGAATCTCAACAACACCTTGAGAGGTAAATTTGGTCTTTTCGACCCATCGACACTTCACAACATTCTTCCCTTGTGGTTGGGGAACTAAACCCCAAGTGTGATTCTTGGACAAAGAACCCAATTATTTTTGCATAGCCTACTCCCATTAAGGTTACTTTTGTACGTATAAGTAGGTAACAGGATCAAAGGTTTCAAGAACATGAGTCATCAATGCAACACTGATGTGTTACTTCTGACTGTGAGTTTGTCGGCCTGAAGAAATCTCACCGACATCAGGTCCAACAAATTCAATGGCCTTGGCAACCCATCTAGGTAGACAAGAAAGGGGTGAATTATTGTTCACTAGAGAAGGTTGATCAGAAGTCTAAATAGTTTCAGTTGATAGAGATGGAAGATTAGTCGAAACATATATCAAATGACCAGTGGACTCGGAGGTCAATGGTCTATTTGAAATAGGAACATAGTTCAAATATCTAGTCCAAGGAATGAAAAATGAAATAGGAGAACTAGAGTTAGAAACAACATCAAAGTGATCATCATGTAACAATCTAGAGGAGGCATTCAACAACTTGATTCCAGGAGAATTCTCATCAAACCATACATTTTGTCTCATGATTATTTTCCATTTGATAGGATCAAATGATCAATAGTCTTTAGAATCTTTAGAGTAGGCCATCATAATGCAGACATAACTCTTTGCATCCAATTTATTTATGCAATCATCAAATATTTGAGCCCACAAAACACATCCAAACACATAGAGGTGGTCTATTGAGGGCTTCCGTCCACACCATCATTTGACAAGAGTCACCAATGGAACAACTCAAGTTGAGATGTGAGTAAGTAGATATTTTTCACAATAGACAACTTCATCCCAGAAGTGACGAGGCAAATATTTGGCTTACAAATGATATCTATCCATTTCGACTAATGTCCGATTATTGTGTTCTGCAATTCCATTTTTCTGAGGTTTATGAAGGATCAACCTTTGCTGGTCAATAAAAAATCGAACCTGGTATTCTTCAAATGGTCGATTCATATATTCACCACCATTGTTTGATGTTAGGCACTTGATGGGTTAGCCACATTTATTTTCGACAAAGGTTCTAAATTCTTTGAACTTTTCAAAGACAATATGTTTATTCTTCAGAAAATAGACCCAAGTGAAATGAGAGAGATCATCAATGAAAGTTAAGATATCCCTTGCACCTACTAAGGAAGGTAGATTGATGCGGCAGAGATCACTATGAACTAGATCTACGAGGTTTTGTGCTTGCCACACTTTTCCAGATTCAAAGGGTGTTTGATGATGCTTGCCAAGCACACATCTTTTATAGACTCCATCAAGGGGAAAAAATTTAGGTAAACCAACAACCATATTTTGAGTTTCCATTGGTTGCAGACTTCAAAAATTTAGGTGTCTGAGTCGTTCATGCCAAGTTTGAATTCATTCGTCAGTGTGAGAAATAAGAGTAGTGAATTCAAAGTTGGATCAAGTCGTGTCAGAAAAAATATACAAATTTTCCTTTGGTTCGAGAAACCCTCTGACGACAATCGATCAAGATTTCTTCAAATCATGAACAAAGAACTGATCTGGATAAAACTACACGATTTTCAATGTCTATGTTAATTTAGAAACCGACAATAGATTGGCATTGAGGTTCGGTACATGATAGTCATCGATAATTCTCGCATGTCGACTTGAAACATCACCCTAACTAAAAATGTCGAGAGAAAATTAATCAACAACATATATCTTCCTTTCCACAACTTCATCTGAGGACATGAAAAAGGAAGTGTCCTTATCCATATGGTGAGTGCACCCAGAGTCGACTATCCATTCATTATATGCAGAATGAGAAAACAAGGATTGAGAAGTTCCAACTTGGAAGGTGAAATTATCAGCGGGTCAACGAACAACCAACATGTCTCCTTCAAGGAATTTAACGTTCTCCTCTAGATCGTCTCTCTTCTTATAACAGACCTTCTCCACATGTCCAGTATTTCAACGTTGTTGACATGTCTTCTTCTTTCCACTCTGACGGGGTGCATCTTCTTACCCTTTAGGTTTCTGGTCAAGGGATCTAGATCTTTGTATAGGGGTATCAAACCATCCTCTTTCCTTGTGATTCAACTTGGCCTTTTCCTTGAGAAAGTGAGCTTGATGTTTACCACTAAGATTTCCTTCATAAAGAAATAGGTGTTGATTAGTGATCAATATGCCACAGAAATATTCAAATGTGTAATCCTTACCATCTTCCTTGTGTGCCTGCCAGTTGGTGCAAAAAGTAGAAAAGAACACATCGAATGTTGTTCTCAAATTCATCAAGACCAGCTCGATGAGTTTTTTGTCTTCATTCTCACAATTATTTCCATATTCTCCCAATTTCAATTGCAGTTCCTTCACACATTCCAAATAGTCCTCTATTCTATCGAAAGAATCATGATCGAGAGTGATCAAATATTTCTCCAATTTCATGATGTGGCTTTCATCGACTCCATCGAATAGAAACTTTAGCTTCTACCATACTTGATGAGGGAATTTGATTCCACTGATGTGAAAATGAATCTCTTGTGAGATATATGTCATGATGACTCTCGCAGCTTCATCCTTCATTCCATCAACAATGAACTTCACATGATCCTCTGTTGGATCTAAAATCATGGTCTTTGTATATTTCCATGATCCTTTACTCTTCAGTAGGGTTTCCATGTCTGGTTCCAATACCACATAATTTGATCCATTCAAAATTACAGGATCAATCTTTGAAGCCATCTTTGATATCTATATATATCAGATATATTTCCACAAGTTATAGTCTACAAATCACTGGCCTAGATTCAATCAGACAACATATCTAACTCGGAATGACTTGCATACAATAGGAGAGGTCACAAAAATTCTCTCTGATACCATGTTGGGGAGTGGGTGTAACCTGATATGAAAAAAATAAATAGAACTATAGATAATCAAGGAGGATAAGTTTCAAAGATAAAATATGTTGTCTAAAGACACTGTTATAGTGCTTAAGCACAACGCATTGTGATCATAACATCACAATGCATGTTGGACATCATGTACACATGTATTCCAACCTACTTGATAATGACTCATCGGGTCTACTATTTATAGTTTCGATATCTAACCAAAATCCTTGGAATCGAGAAGATATTGTCCACATATAATCGTCGGTGGTTGGATTTGGCTCCACCAAATCCACGTTGTCTAGTTGACTTGACAAGGATGTTGGACCCAATCGTCCATGCATCCAACTCGTAGTCAATTGCTCTACTAGTTGATCCATTGACCAACTATCTTCAAATATTGGTAAATTATCCGACCGACAAGATTGTCAACTAATTGATGCACTGATGTAGATATCTGGTCGATCACTGATCCATCTAATTCTAGGATAAGTGTGATGAACCATCAAAACTTGATGTTCCAACACATTTTTGCTAGCATTAACTTCACCTTGATATTCAATGTTTGTGGTCAACAAAGAAACAACCTTTTGTTTCTTACAAGAACACATTATGGGTCTAGATCCAAGATGAAATATATAACTAGAAGTTGACTTCCTATCATATCCATATCCATCCCAATTTGAGCCAATATAACTAAACAATTGGTTCACATTCTTACTCCAACTCTTGATACCAAGTTTATATGTACCCTTGATATAGTGAACAATCCTATTTTCGTCCTTTAAGTGGATCTCTTTCAAATTTTGCATGAACTTGGAGACCATACTAACAACAAAGGATATAATAGGTCTAATGTGAGTCAAATAAATGTAGCTACCAACAAGCTACCTATAGAGAGTAGCATTGAATTTCAAAGAATCACACTCCTTAGTTAGCTTCACCCCCAACTGATATGGTGTAGCACATGTTTTCCAATATTCCATCTTGAACTTATGTAATAGATCCAAAGCATATTTATCTTGAGATATACATATGTTTTCATCCATATACAAAACATGGTTTCCTAGAAAGAAATGCAACATATAAAGGTCAATGAATTCAAATGCATATGTTATTGGTTTATTCAAACCCAAAATTAAGTTATCACTACCTCCAATAATGACTAAATCATCAACATAAAGTGCCACTATAAAAATAACACCATTCACATGTAAAACATAAATAATGTGATACGTTACACAATGCTTGACAAAAGTTGAGAAATGATATGTTGATTTTCTCATACCACGCCTTGGGGGATTGTTTCAAACCATACATGAATTTCTTCAATTAACACATAGCATTACCATCCTTCTTAAAGCGTCGGGTTTATTCCATATAAATCCCAATTCACACACACAAAGACACACCTATGTACTTTAATAGGCCTACTACAAATGTTGTACAAAAAAGGGTCATTCACCACCTCTAGGGCAGCCTTTTTGTCCTTCCTTCTTATTTACATTTCGTATTACATTCCTTAATAAAAAATTTAACCTTATAGCAACTAAGACAGATTTTCTGAGCAAAAACCAACGTCAATGACTATCTCAAAAGTGGAATTCCATTGCTTTTGTTTCTTCACCGTATATGTATTCATAGGCTTCAAAGGCTCCATAGGGGAGGAACAATGCTTCTTTTGACAGTTCATCAGACTTACCATCTATTTCCCTTAAAATATGATGAAACAAAAACCATTCAAAATATTGAAAATCCAATTTGATGTATCTCGGGATGGGGGCCAATTTGACATCCTGTATTTCGTTTTTCTACTTGGCCTAGTCTATTACCAGCTTTGAATCTCCTAGGACCTATAGCTTCCTTACATATTTTTTTTTATCATTTCAAAGAGAGTCAAAAGGGTGATAAATTCAGCCCTATTATTTGTACCAAGGCCTGAAGCATATCCAATAAATATATAGTGTGAGTGGTTGAACTAGAGCTCTACTCCAACACTGCACTTTGGTGTATGCCCTAGAATTTCTCCATCAAAATATCCCCAAGGTATTTTGTAATCAATGGAAGGTACAATTGGGTTGCATGAGAATTTTTCCTTGGGGTTGTCCTTCAAATATATTGCCTAATTTAGTGTGATTAGTGATGTTATTTCCCAATGGAATATATTTTCCTTGAACATGGCACTGTTATGAGCCCACCAAATATTAGTGACAAATAGGCTTGGGAGGCCTGCATAATCCTTTACATATTTTCCATTGTCCACTCTTCGAGGCTTTCCTCCAAATTTTCCTTGTTCCAATCCGAATTGGTGTCCAGTTTTTCCTTGATTAGCTTCATCACCTAGGATGCATAATGACATGATATAAATAAACAAGAAATGGATTCAGAGTTTTCTTTAAAAAGAATGCATCGATTGGTTCCACACCAACCCCTTTTTGAAAAATTATCCCAAGTGAGAATTTTATTATTCAAAGCCATCCAAAGGGTTATTTTACACCTAGTGGGAGCTTTCGTCTTCCACAACAAGCCCCACCACCATTTTTTTGGCCCTACAAAATTTTCTTCATGCCAGGTTTTGTATCCAAACTTCGTAATAAAGGAACCACCTTTTGGATTCCTATACCAACATGGTGTGTCCTCCAGATCATCATCCATAGAGATGTGGTTTTCACACAAAATACTAAAGTATGACCTCCACTCTTCTGCTAACTCACCAGTGATCCCCCGAGAAATATTTCTTCTCCATCCTGATCGTCCTCTGGATTGTGGGTTTCCCTCTTTTTCTTCATTTAGACTGAATATGTTGTGAGCCCTAAGATTTTGGAGTAAAGGACTAGAAAGGATATAATTTTTTCTAAATCCTAACCAGGGGTCCACCCCTAGGCGTATGCTTCTTCCATTTCCAAATTTCCACATTGTCCATCCTCCCACCATGCTAAAAGCTTCGACCAAGGCCTTCCAAAATAGGGATCCTTTGGAGGATTTTAAAGGAATTTTGAACCATTCGACAATTGACATATTTGGAAAATATTTTGAATTCATCACACAAACCCAGAGGGAATTTCCTTGAATGAGCCTCCACAGATTTATGCCATCCAGGGCCCTCGAAAAAGGGATAATGTCCTTTAATCCCCATCCACCTTGTTCTTTGGGCTTGGAAATTGACGACCATTTTGTTAGATGAATGCCTCATTTTTCATGTTGGCCTGCCCAAAGGTATTGGACATTGAGATTTCTAATATTAGAGAGCACCACTTTGGGAATAGCTGCAATGAAATTCCAATAAACTAGAATACTTTCCAGGACTTCCTTTAGGAGGATCAGTCTACCACCCCTAGAAAGGATCATGTTTACCAAGATTGATATCCTAGCTTCTACTTTTCTGATAAGCCAACCCCAATTATTTTTTGTGTAGCAGACAGGTTTTAGATAAAAACCAAGTTATTTGAAACCCTTATCCAAGGGTTTTGTTGGGGTAGGAATGATATTGGAAAAGCAAGCAATTTCTTCTTCAGAGCATTTGTGAAAAATGGAGCAAGATTTTCCATGTTGATAATCATACCAGAAGCGTCAAAGAACAACTCCATGATTTTTTTGATGGTAGAGAGGTCTCTGCATGATGCTTGTGCACAACAAAAGATATCATCCACAAACAATAGATGAGATACTATTTTTCTTTCCAATACCTGGACCCCTCTCAGTCTTCCATTACGTCTAGCCTCCTTTAGAAATATATTGAGAGCTTCTATGATGATCAGAAAAAGAAAAGGAGAAAGGGGTCAGCCATGTCTGGTCCCTCTTGAAGCTTTCAAAAAATAGGAGGGGGATCCATTAATCAAGACTACAAATGAGGAACTTTGTAAACACCCCATGATATGGTTAACAGTTTGCAAATTCATTCCCATCTACAAGAGAACCAGTTGGAGGAACATCTAATTAACTCAATCATATACTTTGGAAAGGTCTAGTTTTAGAATGGTCACATTCTACTTCTTGATTTTTACCGAATGAAGGGCCTCTTGGGAAATCACCACGACATCAAGAATTTGTCTATTCCATAGAAAACCGAATTGTTCCTCACTAATAATCTCACTTAGTATTTGTCTTAGGCATCTCGCAATGACCTTAGAAATGATTTTTTAGGTAACATTGCAGCATGATATGGGCATGAATTCCTCAAAGGAAATTTTGTCTTGTTTTTTTGGAAATAAATAGAGAAACGTTCTATTGATAGAACCAATAACTTTCCCATTTATTTGATATTCTATTACTATTTTCATAAGGTCGTCCTTGATCAATTCACAAAAAGCCTTAAAAAACTCCATTGCAAATCCATTTGGACCTAAGATCTTCCATTTTTCAATGAGAAGAGAGTTGCATGTACCTCTTCCTTAGAAAAAATCTCCTCCAAATCCGAGTTAATTTATTTCGAAAAGGCTATTGGGAATTTTGAAACAACCTTCAAAAATTCCTAAATTGGACAACTGTTAGGGGATTTAAAGAGGGACTCAAAGTAGCGGGCTCTCACTTATGCCTTTTCCCGGAAAGATCGCACCATACTTCCTTCATCATTTTTTATTTCCCATATTGAGTTTACATTCCTCCTGAAATTGGAAAATTGGTGGAAATACTTTGTGTTATTATCCCCAACTTGTAACCATGGTTCCCTAATTTTTAGGTGCTAGGTTTTTTCTTCCTTTACTAGCCAATTATTTTTAAGTGCCTACAATTCCTTGAGTTCCTTCAATTTATTAGGGTCTAGGGGACCTTCATCAATCTGTTTGAAAAGAGTTGATATTTTGTCTTTCATCTCTCTTATATTTCGGAGGCTACAAGCCTTCTAGATCGACACCCACAATTTGATGGCTTTCTTCAGTATTATAAGGTTTGTAGGGAACTAGACCATAAGGGGATCTGGGTCCAAAGGACTTAGATTTTTCCACTCATATTTGACTAGATTCGAGAAATCTTGTTTTTCAATCCATACTTGACTAATCTTCAACGGAGAGGGGGAAATTCTAGTCCTAAACTCCAATGAAGAAGGATAGGATGATGATCAAAGATACCAACCTCCCCCAATGAGGATTTAATATGTATTCCAGCCTCTAATAAAGATTTTGAGACCATAAACTTGTCCAATATTTTTTCTAATACCTCATTCCTAGTCCTGAAATTTCACCACGTTGGGAAAATATTTACTGGCACTAATTCTTGGTGAACTGAAATTTGGCGGCGGTACTTCGGTTGGTTGACACAATTTCGTCACCACTCTGAAAAGCGTGGTTACTATTTTATTCAATGTATATTGGTTCGATAATCTGATGAACATACTGTCGTCGGATATCTAAGACCGTGTCATCAGTATACATAAATTCATAAGGGCCAAAACCTCGTCAAAATCAACCATTATTTTTGAAACATATGCGTTGGAATATGACATAACTACACGTCAAATATTCGACCGAGAATCAATATATTCGATGTATGTTTGTCGAAATGTGTGTCAGATATACGATGAACAGGTACAAAACACCAGACATAGGTACTACACCCGAATACATCTAGCAAGAGATAATAGCCCACCTAAGGATAACATATATAGTTAACCATGCTACTCACAGCTAGAGACAGATCATGCAGAGGGATCAGATAGGATTGATCCTGTGTCCAATATTATAATGGTATTTCCCAGCAGCAAAGACAGGACAACCAGAGATAGGGTAGGGGATAACCAGACCTTCTTATAATAAAGAGAGAACACGGCCTATGTTTCATTGCTAGGACCTTAACAAATGCTAGGACCTTCTTATATCTGATAGCCAAACAACATATCTGACGGCGGTGCCATACCTTCGACGGATATGCCTGTCGGATAGTTCGTCGGATATTCGATGAACAGGTATATCAAATATTCGATAGCCAAATAACATATCCAACAGAGGTGCCATACCTCTGATAGATATGTCTATCGGACGGTTCATCAGATATTTGGTGAACCTATATATATTAAAAAATAATAATGAGATTAATGACCTGTAACGTTTGTGTGCCTATTGACTAGTGCCAAGGAGAGAACTTGTTTATATCTTATGCTATTGATTTTGATCTTTATTATGTAAATATGCGAAGGTTCTCTACCGACCTTATCCTTACCCATGCCTAATTGTCTCATGGAATCCCGCCAAGAATGGAGGACCAACTATTTCATGATTCACCTCATCCACAAGATTCAAAAGGACTATAATCCACCACACATGGCAACAAGACACCTTGAAGTATAAAGTGTGCATTTTTTATTTATAATTTTAAGTTGAAACCCTAAGTGTTGGAGGATTTACATTCATCTCCTACCACAAGTAACTCTAGCATTCACAACACCTATGAACATGTTAAGCACTTTTTGCTTTTGGGAAGGCATGAAAAAAGACATCAAGAATTTTGTAGCCTCATGTGACAGTTTTTAATGGAACAAAGAGGAGATATATAAGACTCTTGGGGAATTTTAACCACTTCCAATCCCGACCACTATCTGGACTGATCATCTAAATGGATTTTATAGTGATCCTTTCGACAACAAACAACATCAAATTGAAATCATGGTATCATTCTATTATCCTCAAACACAACAGTTCTCAATGCATAAGTGTGCAGACCTTCAACAGATACCATTTGAATAAATGTGCTCAATAACGATACCATCATTATTACTTAAAACCATGGACCTATGACCATAAATTTGGGTATGACATGTCGAGTCTGGACACCCCTAAACCCTTCAACCCTAAACCATTAACCAATAACCCCTTACCCTCTAAGCCCCTAAAATATTAACCCCTAACCTAGTGTAACCCCTTAATCCCTAACCCTAAATCCATTAAACCCTATACCCACAACCCCTACTCTCTAAAACCCCATTAACCTCTAAATCCCCTAAACCCACCTTAAATAATAACCTATTAACCCCTAACCCCTTAACCATTGAGCCCTAATATGAACTTATTAACGCTTAAACCACTAAAATATTAACTCCTTACACCTTGTAACCCTAAACCTTAAACGCCTTAACCACTAAACCCTACCCTAAACCCTAATTAAAATATACATCTTATTTCTACTTCTTCTCTTCTTAACTTACTCCCAATTTGTTTTGTACATAGAATATATCCATAAAGAAAAGAAAAAAATACATCATTTGTCTTCTATGTTTAACATATAAACGTTTACAAAAACAATATGCAATATAAACACATATAATGAATAACTTACCAAGGGACAATATTCATGCCCGCCTTCAAGGTGTTCATGCTCTCTACAATCTCTTTTAGCTATTTTTATTAAAAGTCTCTTTCTATTATAGCCATCGCATGTTTTACAATGGAAATAACATTTTCGATCACCCAAAGCCTCTAATGCAGATGTCACGTCTCCTTGTCCTCCTGGAGGAATGTTATGTGACATTTTTCCTTACCAAACTTTCAGTGATAATTATCTTCAAGAATCAACCTTAGTAGTTTAACTATTTGTAATGCAATTAACAAAATTAAAATTAAAAAAATTGTATTTTGACCAAAAAATATCCCCTATAACGTCCACAAATCGTCGCTAGTATAGAAACAACGACGAACGTCTCTAATATTTTGAAATTTTTTAATTGTATATCATTTTTTTGTCAGACTTCTGACAGTTGTTAACCAGAGAGACATTTTTTAATAGGAAAAAATATTGACTTCGTCAAACGTGAGTATGGTGACACATAGATCATTGAACTGGTCAACCGTAGGATATTTGACGAAAGGGAATTTATCGTTGGATAGCCGACGATAAAGTCCCTTTTGTCAGATATTCGATGAACACAGACTTCGACGAACGTCAGGGATGTTTTTAAAAAAATACAAAAAATGCAAGTAAAAATTGAAAGTACGACCGATTTTGTCGGTACTGTCAAAGTACGACATTGGTTTTTCCGCCCATATGTAGTAGTGTGGCTCCACATCCACTAAATGTAGTTCCTTGTTAAACGATGAAAAAAATCCCCTCATGTGGTCCTCTTTTGGGTTTTCACCCCAAACTTCCTATAATAAAATGGAGAAGTTCAGGTCTCCTCCTACTACCAGGAGAGGATCTTTGAAGTCACCTGCATATTTTAAATCTTCCCAGAAGGAAACCCTATCATCATAAGGTCCATATATATTCAACACTAGAAAATCATGATCATTGTCTTTGAACCTTAAATTCATCGATAAATGTGACCAAAAAGAGGAGGAAGATAAGGATTTGAAATGAGGGCTCCAACCAATCAATAAACCCCCAAACATCCCATCTGTATCGATAGAACAAAAGGACCAGTTTTTGATCCATGGAAAAAAAAAAACTCCATGGCCTTCTCTCCATAACACATCGTCTCTTGGATCAGTGTTACGTCGGTATTTTGACTCATGAGGAGAATTTTGAAGGATAATGTTTTTGGGGGCCCTACCCCTCTAGAGTTAAAGAAGATCACAATCATTGGGCCAAGGGTTTTAGGGTGTTCCCCGCTCTAAGGGACCTGGTTATGGAGGCTTGTTTTCCCTTCTTGATTTCTATTGCGGAATTTTCTTGGGCCTTATGGAGTTGGGATTTCTTTCCCACTCAGTTCAACTGAGGGGGATCCAGTTCCAACCCTCCTTTGGAAGGAAACCCTTCCCTCAATTGTCTTCCTTTGGAGTGAAGTTCATACCTTGTGGCAGGGAGGGAGGGAGGGCCTAAGTGATGGAGAGGAGGGAAATCCCTCCGCAAGTGGAGCTATCAAGACTTGAGTTGACGGTTTGGGAGAAGGAGACAAGGAGGAGTCCAAAACTATGGAAGGGGTTGAGGGGGAGGAGAGGGAAAGGAGGGAAAGTGCTTCAACCCCAATAAATACATCAAAGTAGGGAGGGGAAAAAGGAACCTTCACAGGGACCTTAGTGAGAGAGGGGACTTGAAAAACTAACAAGGGGCCACCCATGGGAGGGGAGTCCTCAGGAGGAGGTTGACCAGGGACAGAGTTAGGAAATCCACAATTTGGGACATCATAAACAAAATTTGAAGGAACCAAAGAGGGACTTGGTGGAGGGGGAAAAAAAGAAATACATGAAGGCTCGAGAATTCGAGTCTTCTTTTTTATCCCTTTCTCCAATCCTCGTGCATCTCCATCATTTATCACCACCTATGTCTTTCTTCCTTCTATCAATTTCATGTCCATGAGACCAGAGCGACCCATAGTTGATTATGTCTTCCAAATCTTCATTGAATTTTGGAACATAGTTGCAACTCATACACATTGGGCTCGAACATGACCTATCTCATGGCATCCTTGGAAATGGAAGGGGAGATTCCAACAATTAACCTTCTGATGCCAAACCTTTACACCAAAGATAATATCCACAAACCCTACCAAACATTCATGCACATTGACCTCAACCTGGATCCATGCCCATCGTCGATTCTTCTTGGAAGCTCAGTTGGGTTCAAGGCCCATAAAGCAGCCGATTATGTTTCCAATAGCTTCCAGTACCTCCTTGGTCCAGAAGATCAGTGACAAAATAGGAAGTATTTAAGATTAACCGACCATAGTTCTTTTATAGGGTCGAAATCTACCGACCATGTTTTTAAGATTAACCCAGAGGGGCCCCAGTTCTAATCCTTGTTCAGCAATACATTACAATCCTTTGTTTATTTTAAGGTGAAACCATTCCACCCTCTGGCCAAAGTATGGGCTACCGGGGTGGATCCTAGAAAAAATTTCCAGTCGAGATTCATCCACCTGGTCAAATCATCTTCTCCAGCCATTTTACCGGGGAGCTGACCCAATAGGGTTTTTTCCACAATGTTTGAAACCTCCACTACATAAATTTACTTACCAACAACCATTTGGACAGAGCCTTTCTTCTCACGAATGCATTTATTTTATTTTCTTGTGTTCCCAGAGCCTGTCCTAGGGTTTGGAGCCCTAACTCTAAACTCTAGCCTAGGGTAATCCTTGATTCCTGAATCCAGAGACAACGGAGAATCAGCAGCACTAGTGGAAATAGGGGAGAAACACTTACCATGTGTCTGAGAAGGGGAGACAAGACCTCCAGAGACCTTACCACTTGCACCATTACACTCCAATCCCTAGCTCATTCAGGACTCTAGCTCTCACGCGTGAAGATATTTTCATTTCCTTCCAGTGAGGGTTTTGGGTGTGTTTGGAGGGAGGATTGGGGTCCTCCACGGATCTCGAGGTACTCTACATGCGAACAGAAGGCCTGACCTAACCCCAAGATGAGGTCATAATTGACCTCATCGTCATACATGTCACCCATCTTCCTGAAAAGCACATCCTTTTTTAACCTAATTTTTTCCACCTGTTTTCCAATGGTAGCCAACACATTTCTTCAGTGGGATGAAAGAGGTCGGACAGGAAGAAAAAGGGCACCGAAAATCTTCCCGCATGTGGTCGATCCTGCAGCCCCGTGCCTACGTTCCTATCGCGAGAACATTTCGGCCCCGAAAACCTTACCGTAGAGCTCCAACCAACTTTCCACCTTTGCTTCAAAATATTATTAATTTTATAATACTCTACCCCAATTCACACACACACACATACACACAAAACACATTGGTGTGCAAAATTATTATACACATTGACAATGAGCTTCCACAAGAAACTTGTCAGACAGTTGGTTTAGATTGATGCACAATTTCTCTGGATTGTTGGTTGTCATTGATATCAACCCTTGGAGAGTGATATTTTAGATTGATGTCAACCCTCAGAGATTGATCTTAACCCTTGAATATGTCTGGTATCACATTTTGGTAGCTCTAGAGGTATCGGTAAGGAACCCAATTTTGGTTGAGGAATAATGTAATGAAGATTAATGTATATGCAGGTAATACTATTCTAGATGGATAGTACATGTCATGTCATTTCTGGTGATATGTGGAACGTCACATAACTCCTCAGGGTTAGAGAGTTATGGCCTTGTGAAGTTGTGAATTTGGTAATTATGGTAAAGTAGTTGTGATGAGAAGATTGAATAGTCAAAGTGGTTGACCAAAAAATAAATTAAATAATAAAGTGGTTGCAACAAGAAGTTAGTTAAGGGCGAAGAAGTTATGAATTGACTAGTTATAAAAAAATTAGTTGCAAAAAGAAGTTGTGAGTAAAGAGAAATTATTTAAATAATAAAGTAGTCAAAGTGGTTGCAAAGAGGAATTATTTAAATAAAAAAGTGGTTGCAACAAGAAGTGGTGAGTTTACTATTTATGGATAAGTCAAAGTGGTTGCAAAAGAAATTAATTAAATAATAAAGTTAGTTGCAACTAAAAGTGGAGAACTTAATATTTGTGGTAAAGTGGTTAAGTTACGTGGACAAAGGTTGAATAGTCAAAGTGGACAAAGTGGTTAAGTGGACAAAAGTGGGTTAATGGGTTAACCTTAGAAGATGGAGAAAGGGGTAAAGTTGTTGCAAGGAAACTTCGAGACGAAGACATGAATAGTATAAAGGAAAGGAAAAGACTATCTCATTTGTCTCTATTGAACTTCATTGAATATCATTTGTGAAATGTTATTTGGAAGGTATTATTGACAGATAAAAAGTGCAACAGAAAAATTGCAACAGAAAAATTACGAAGAAAAATCACGGAAAAAAAAGTGCAGTAGAAAAATCACGGCAAACAAATCTCAGCAGAAAAAGTGTGGCAGCAAAACCACGGCAGCAGAATGGTTGGAGTCTATTTATGAGAGATATGGTACATCTTGTTTGAGGTATGTTTTGTGAGCTAAGGTTTAGATCTTGAGATGGTATTGGTTGTTCAGTATTGTTTCATATATAAGATTTGTTGAGGGATACAGTTGGTATTTTGTTGTTGGTATTTGGCATATGGATATTGGTCTTTTGGTTGTTATGTGTTGTTGAATTTTTTTGTTTAGTTTGAGGCTGCACATCAATAATGGTTTGATATCTAGTCCATGTGAGGGTTTATTACACATGATTATGATTGTATGCACATATATAGCACATGACTAGAGAGACATAGATGCACATGGTTTGAGTGATATTCTGGTGATATTGGGTATGAGATATATGTTATGATATTTGATCTATTTAGGAGATTATTGGTACGGGTTATTGGTATATGTTGGTACAGTTTATTGGGACAGGTTGATTGTAGGTTGTTGGTACAAGTTAACTACATGTTATTGGTACAGGTTGGTTATAGGTTGTTGGCACAAATCAGTACAGGTTTACAATGGCATATATCATAGGGACAGTGTGGCAGTGGTGTCACCATTTGACACTTATATTTCAGGGTAGTTGGACGGGGCAAGGAAAGGGGGTTGTAGCCTCCTTTCGGTTGGTGCCGAAGAATCAGGTAGTTGGAGATTCCTTCAGGTTGGAGCCTGAGAACTAGGTGGTTGTAGCCACCTTCGAGTTGTAGATGGAGAACCCAGGGGGTTGTAGCCTCCTTCTGGTTGGAGCCAGATAAAAGGGTGTTGGAGCTTCCTTCAGGTTGGAGCCTAAGAAACTAGGGGGTTGGAGCCTCCTTCCAGTTGGAGCTAGAGGATTGGAAGTTGGTGCTTCCTTGAATGTAATTCTTGACACATAAGAAAAGCATTTTGTGGTTTTCTCCCGCATTAGGTTTCCACATAAATATTGGTGTATTGTTTATTACGTGGATGTGTTTGTTATTGCATATTATGCATTGATGGATGTTAATGTTTATGATACAGTAATATATTGATGATGAACAGATGACCATGGTTGAATAAGTAAAAATAATATATGTTATGGTTTAAAGGATTAATAAGTGGTATAATTATTCATTATTGATTCACCCCCCCCCTCTCAGTATTCCAGCTATTGGTATTAGATCAGGTTCCTTCAGTAAACATTTTAACCACTGGAAGGAGATCATGGAATATACTAAGAATGGAGTACCATTGTTTAATGGTCAGAATGGTCTAAAGTATGAGATGTGGATCATAGGGATGAGAACCTTTTTATAGGCACAAGGATATGATATTTGGTATTCAGTTGTGATGGGATACAATGCTACACAGAAAGAAAAGACTACAGCCAAGAAGGAATTGAAGAAGAATAAAAAAATAGCAATGGATTTCATCTGGGAAGGATTACATGATCTGGTAAGAGAAAAGGTTGGTAAATGTTCATCAGCTAAAGAATTTGGGATAAGTTACATAATATGTATTCTTCACCCATCACAGAGTCAGAGAATGTTAAAGAAGATGTAGGTACAGATCAAGAGGAAAGATGTTCATCATGTCAGGCAGATTCAAAAGAAGAAGAAGAGTATGAAATCAACAGAGAAATTTTTTTTTATTTTAATTGTGAAAAAGGAGGAAATATTGAATTTGAATGCCCGCATTTGAAAATTGAAAGTGATGAGATATAAAATCCAAATTAAATAGAAGATAACTTAGAGATTAAAAGGGAAAATAATCATGAAGTGAAATACAGTCAACGAGAAGAGAACTTGAAGAAGAAATTGTCACCTTAAAGATCCAACTCAAAGAAGAAAGAAGAATAGAATAACTAATGAAGATACAGATGAAGAAGAAAGAAGAGGATTGTGAGAAGCTTGAAGAATAAGTTGTCATGTTGAGAGTAAAGTTGTCAAGCTAGGTAAAAATGTTGAAGAAACATCCACATCATCAGCAAGGAAACTTGAAGAGAAATGTCACAGGTTACCAGAAAAGAAGAATGAAAAAAAAAAACAAGATTTATGCAGAAGTTATTAAAGGTTATATGAAGAAGGAAGAGTGCAATCCACAAAGAAACCTCAATCATGATCATGATCGGTCAAGGCAGGAATTCAGAAGGACTACACCACAAAGAAGATCATTCACTCCCAGGTATGTAAATTTGTTTTATGTTCATTGTTTTTATTGTACTAACTTTGGACATAAGGTTGCAGATTGCAGGGCTTATGAAAGAAATGTTCAAGCAAGAAATGCTTATGTGGCTCCACATAATATTGAATCATACAAATTCCATAACTATGGTCATATATCCTGAAATTGTAGAAGCATAATAGTGCCATCCATGAAGAAAGAAACGGATATTAGATACATCAAGATTTGGAAAAGAAAAGAACAAGAAGAAAAGAAAGTGAATAGATAAGAACAGACTCCAGAAATTACAATACTTGCTATAGTTCAAGAAAGACAAGGAAAGTAAGAAAAAGAAGAATAGGTTTCAAGAACCACATTGTCAGAATCCACAGCAAAGCAAGATCATAATAAAGAACAGTTAAAGAAAGAGTAGGTCCCAAAGATCGCAGGATTTTCCGTAGTACGAGAAAGAAAAGAATATCAGATGAATAAAAACAGGTTCGATAAATTGTACTTCCAGTAATTGAAGTACAATATGAATCAACAGATAGAAAGAAAGAAGTCAAAGTTCAGATATATGTTGAGTCTACCAACAAGGATGATGACTACATCGAAAAGGTATTTTTCTGAGCTAGTCGGCTTGGAGACTCCCATGTAATATGAATATTAGATAGGGGGACTCTATGCAGTAGCTAAGACAATTTAGAGAACCATCCTTCGAGCAGCTTGAATGTAATTCTTGACATATAAGAAAATCATTTCATGGTTTTCTCCCGCATTGGGTTTCCACATAAATATTATTGTATTGTGTATTATGTGGATGTGTTTGTTATTGTTTATTATGCATTGATGGATGTTAATGTTTATGCTACAGTAATATATTGATGATGAACAGATGAACATGGTTGAATAAGTAAAAATAATATACATTATGGTTTAAAGGATTAATAAGTGGTATAATTGCTCAATACTGATTCA
>ML777564.1:2944274-2980458 GCA_009831015.1 Picea engelmannii | reverse complement strand
CCCCTCAGTAATCCAAACATTTTGGCCCTGAAAATTTTACCACAGAGCTCCAACCAACTTTCCACCTTTGCTTCAAAATATTATTAAGTTTATAATACTCTACCCCAATTCATACACACACACTAAACGCATTGGTGCGCAAAAATATTATACACACTGACAATGAGCTTCCACAATAAACTTTGCAAAATAAAATCTCTAAAAAGTATTGTATAGGTTTGCACTTCTATTTTTATTGTACATTGTTTAATCGATGTGTTTAGCTCAACATAATGCACCAATGCACCTATGTCTCTAAGGTGCACCACAAGTTAAGTTAAAGAAAAATTAGCACACTCATTTATCATCAATGCATTGAAATATCAAGAAAAAAAATATGCAGGAATTTCATTTTGTAAAAGTAAAGTTATAAAAGAAAATGTTGTTTTTATTTCATTCTTTTACCAAAATTTAGAGGGGAGACTTGTGCAAGAGAGCTTTATGTGGAAAAAAATTGGAGTGGATAGATTTTTTTGAAGAGCTAAATTTGCAGGAGATCATCATAGGTCAAATACAAAGTTGTAGAGGATTAATTTAAGGTATGCAATGTCTTTCTATTCATCTCAAAATTACCCTCAATTGATTCAAAAATTCAATAAATTTTTTATTTATTCATATTAGTATTTACAATGCATTTTCAAGAAAATAGTAAGTTTTCAAAGTTACCTTCAGTGTTGCAAACCCTAGTTTTCATGTTGCGTGTTTTGTTTTATGTTACAAACTCTAGTATTTGGGCTTATTCTCTCTAGTATTTGACAATGAGAAAAAAAATTAGGTAATGAATACTTATTGGATTTTTGTATCTATATATTGGGTGTTGATTATTTGTTGGATTGGGACTATTCATTATATTGGATCCCAAACCCTATCATTGTTAGTTTAGAAAAAATAAAAACTCTCACCATTCATGGTGCACATTGTATAGTAACAACGCACCAATGCATTTCTTATTTAAAAAGTGCCATTTGGCATGGTTTAAAATAAACATTGTCGAATTTAGTGATGCACAATATATAGAAACAATGCACCAATGTCAAATTCAATATTAAGTGTACCATTTTAGTGATATTTGTTTTAAAAAACTTACTAAGTTTAACGGTGCACACTTTATAGTAACGACATAATAGTTCTTAAGTATGTCTTCAATGTACTAATGCATGTTACTATATTGCACACATTGCCTAACCCGAAAACAATTTTAGCTTGAAATTATTTACTTAGTCTGTAAAACATATTTCATAATTAGTGTATTTTAATATGCGGGGCTTTTATGGATAGAAAATGGTTGATAGAAGATTAGGGAAAAAAATAGCAATGAAGGTTGGGGAAGCACATCCCAACAATTGAACATGGAAAGTTCTTTTAAATTTTAATATAAAAGTAATATATTTGAAATGTATGTAGGTTTAAATGATATGTATTGGATAATGTGTTGCATGAATGTAAAACATTTATGGAAATGTTGCAAAGAGAAGAATTAAGTGGATTGAAAGGTGATTAATATGAAGTTTTTCTTCGACTCTTTTTTAATGTGGTTCAAGACATCGGATATTAGTGCTCACTACTTCCATGGATAACCCCCCCCCAAATCCACAAGAAAACATGGGGAGGCTATGCATTTTTGGAATATTGGGGGCTCAACAACAAGAGCATCTTATAGAACCATTAAGGGCACAACATGTCACTCACAAGGAATTCAACCTGGGTGGGAAGGCTAACAATCATTCCTCATAACCACCCAAGCTACATCAAATGGACTTTTGACTTTTTACTATAAATATACTTCTTAACTATAATCGTTAACATGTTTCAAACATTCAATTTCACATTTGTTTAATGTTGTGTAGAGATTGATAGTAAGGGAACATAAGGTCGTCCTAAGAAGTTAACAATTATTAAGGATGTAAATGATGATGAAAGAGTGGTGTTGAAAGTTAATGAGAGGCGGGGGTCTTTATAAAACTACGATGGATATAGTGGAAAGAACATATAGACAATATTTCCATTTATAGTACAAAAATCAATACAATGACTCCAAGAATCAAGTTATACATAAACCACGACAAGTGTTTCTAGAGCAATGGTCTATGAGACCTGTGAGAGTTGCAATAGAAAAAACATACAATAACCAAAAAGAATCATTTAAAAAGTGTTATTTATAAACATGTCTTTTTGTAATATGCATACACTAGTCCAAAAAATTACCAAATTAATATTTTTACTATGTTTATTTTCATATAAATATAAATAATTTTTTTAGTGTTTTTATTTTTTCAAGAAGATTGATAAATTTCCAAAGGATGATTGGCATGATATATGAAACATGTTAGTGGGGATATCGAAAAATACAAGGATATGGTCAAACAAACGAGCATATTTCTTCATAGGAGGAACCATCCCAACAACAATGTGCATCAAACTGATGTATTCATTGTTTTTTCTATGCACAAAAGGTTTTATTATTGTATGAAATATTATTTTTCGATTGTTTTTTTGTTGTAAAAAAGAAAACAAAATGGAACCCATTCAACACATAAGACGTCATGACAAGGTCAGTTGAATCACAAATTTTTTGAGTACTTATTCATTTAATATTCACTACAAGGAAAAAACCTTGTAGCAGAGGTTATAGCGAAGGTTTTTAGTGCTACAAAATTGGCAAAAATTGTCAAAATAAAACTCTGCGAAAACATTTGTTTTTGGTAGTGGATGTTTTTGTGGAGATTATAACGGAACTTCATTATAACTAAAAAAATCCGGGTGGGCAGAGGTTTTAGCGGATGTTTTTCTAGGCAGTGCGCTTCAGGGTGTATACGCACCGGTGCATTCTCAAACTTAAAGCATTGATGCTTACATTTCACTGAAAGCATTGTGATAGTCCTAAAATATTGGGGCACCAATGCGCTCATAAATAATAATGCATTGGTACTTTAATAACAACAATGCACCAATCGAATCTATGATACCATGCGTCAATGTGTTCTCAAACTTAAATCATTGGTGCTTAAATTTCACAGAAAGCATCGGGGATGTCCAAAAAATATTGGGGCATCGGTGCTCTTATAAATCATAACGCAATGGTGATTTATTAACAATAATGCACCAGTCGAATCTATGATACCATGAATCGGTGTGTTACAATACAAACCCGACCGGTGCATGAAATTTAGAATGCACCGATGTAGAAGTATGATATAGAAGCACTGGTGCGCTTTTTTAATTAAACGTACCGGAAGGCCATTTTTTATTATTATAATTTTTATTGTTAAAATATTATTACGATAGGTGTTGGTTCATTATACATCAACACCAGTGTGGGTTTCATTACAGCACCTGTGCTTTTTATCATTAAACGCACTGGTGTTTTTCAACATTAAATGCACTATTTTTCATTTTCTCTTTTTATAAACATCAACTTGTGACAGTGCAATTATTGTTATTTTTTAATTCCATTGTTCATCAAAAATTTGACATATATCTTATAATAGTATTCATATAAATTAAATTTTGAGTAGTGCATTTGGATATGATGTTTGGATTAATTTGTTATATCATCAGATTTTGCATCTCTTCATTATTATTATTTTTTTGTAAGTGAGTGTAGGAATCTATATTACTGGAAAGGATTATGATACAAAAAGTGGGGATCCTCGTCTGCCTAGAAGGAAACCAGATTAGGGGGTCCCTAGTTGCGTGAGTTGATAGTTGCAATGGATGGTATTGGTCTGCCACTAAGGGAAACCAGACCAAACCTTCCATACCCAGTTTGAAAAAAAGACACAGACATAAAAGTAGAAACTAAAAAATCCCCCTAAATTGGAGTGTGTAATAGATCTGAACTAACCCGACACCACCTAGCATTACTTCCAATAGACTACCAATTCACAAATCCAAAACTATGAGGTTTTTCAGCACCTGGGGGTGCTCCTTCCCTCCATCCGCCTGGCTCTTGTTATCTTCCTTATGGGAGACCATGCGAGTCTTCCTGATTTGGGTTGGCGCGCGATGTCCATCAACAGGCATGATGTCCATGTGATGGACATAGCATAGGTAAAGGTGGAACTGAGCCACCAACCACTCCAACTTGCATTTTTGGTCCTTCTCTACCTCTACTAACAATTTGATAATAGTTTCCATACTGCTGAGGTGCCGCAAAATCTCGTCCAGCATTGTCTTGTTTTCCTTGTTATCCTCATGTCTGGCTTCTTCCTTTTCTAAATTCACTTTCCCAATCATCATCTTGGTTAGCCAGGCCATCTCCACTGATTTGTGGTAGAGGTTTTCCCTGGGTTGCATGGCCCCCGGATCAGTTACCCAGATTGCTTCCTGTACCAATGCTTCCCACGCTTTACCTTTGTTCTTGTCCTTTAATTCCTTTTCCCATCTGGTCGCCTTCCCCTTTGGCACAACCAAAGTTTGGAAGATGCCCTATGTATATTTTGCTTCCTGATCCATTCTTTTTAATAGTCACGAATTGTTCGGGACTTCCTTCCCAAGGGGGATCCTCTTCATGTGTGTTTGCTTCAGTTGCGTCATCCCACTTTGCCTACCGCAACTCCTGTTCTGGTTACTCGGCCTGTACCTCCCTTCACGGGTATTCTTACTTTCCCTACCCTTGAAACTATAATAACCCCTATTATTGTGCTCCTTCTTTTTGTGTCTATTCTTGTTGTCCCTCTACTTATTTGACTTCCCCCGTTGCGAGCTTGTGCTTCCAATCATGGTTTTCCCGCGGTGGTGAGCGCTTCCATCATTTTTGTTGTTAAGGATCGTATGATCATGATGGTTCAACCTTGATCCCTATGCGTTCACTACCCTTGCTCGCTTGTGATCCGACTGTGCTTCTCCCTGTACTTGCACTTGGGCCTGGTGGATCGTTTTTTATTATCACCAACCCCTCATGCCTTATGTCATTCGTTGCATGTGACTTATTGTCTGGCCGTTCACTCGTAATTTCCCCACAACTCTTACTAACATATTGGCTTTGTTGTCGGTTGCCTGCCTACTGCTTATTGTGATCTTCCATGATAATTGGTAGTCGAGTGTTGGGCAATCATGCTCTACCTCGGTCCCACTTAACTTCTGAGAGGCCTTGCGATGTCCTCCTCGATGTGACCTTCCATGTTTAAGCTGACTTCACGATATTTTATCATCAGATGGCTGTAGTCAATTCTGAGTAGCCTGCTCGGGATGATGCTCCAGGTATCGTCTAGTTCTGGGCCTTCCTTTCCGACCCCCTCATTGGCAAGCCTGTCTGCTAGAGAATTTGTTGACCTATGCACCCAGCTCAACTCCACTATATTCAAAGTTCTTAGATGCTCCTGGATTTTATGTAGGGAGTGTGCAAGGCATCGGTGTCATTGAACCTTTCCCACTCTGGCGTCATTTTGGAAAATTCACCATGTTGATAACCAGAGTGGAGTCACATTCCACGATGGTGTTTGTCATCCTTTCGGGACTTAGGATTTCAAGGCCAAGCTCTAGGGATCTAAATTTTGTCGTGTTGTTGGTTGAGTTTCCCAGGCTCCCAGCGTACAGTCGGATGATACTGCCACCACTGTCTCTGATCACTCCACCTACCCCTGCCACTCCTGGATTTCCCTTTGTCGCCCCGTCAAAATTCAATTTGACGAACCCTGATGGAGGGGGAGTACAGTTGCAGGCTCCTATCTGGAGTTATGGATCACACCCCACAGGTATGTTGTTGCGCCATTATTTTAGATGGAAAAAATCTAGGATGCGGGAGTCTTGGTATGAAAGTTGATATTTATCCTTATTGCAGTTGCAGCTCTACACCATTTCTCTTATTTGAGATACTATTGCATCATTTAGCCTTTCTTCTAGTAGGATTTAATTCCTAAAGATGTGTCAGTTCCTTTCTTTCCAGATTGCCCAGATGATCATCCCCGGCATTAGATTCCAACAAAGGTTAACCATTTCATTTTCGTTGTAACTCTCATTCCATTTTTTGATGGTTGCGCTGATGTTTCCCCGGACCCTATTGGATTGGTGGTAGATGATTGTCGCCCAATCCCAAATTTTTGTTGTGTAATTGCATTCATCGAGGAGGAGATTAGTTGTTTCCTCTTTGACTTGACAGAGATGGTAACGAGAAGGACCTATGAAACCCCTCTTCATGAGGTTCTCCCAGGTTAGAATTCAGTTGTGTAGAACTAGCCATTCGAACATTTTGATTTTTGGCCATTGGGGGCTTTTCCAGATATTTTCCCACTATTTCTCCATATTTTCTTGGTCCTGGCCCGCGATTTAGTACCATGCTTCTGTTAAGTTGAATTCACCCCCATTTTTATTACCCCACCTTAATTGGTCATCATCTTTAGAGACCCCAATTTTCCTTTTCCCCAATTCATCCTCCGCCTCTTTCATTATTGTTTCGATCCGGCTCTATTTTGTGGATTAAGCATGTCCCAGATCCTCCATATGGCGCTGCCATCCCTTTGCTTCCAGTATTTATGGATTTTATTTTTTTCCTTGCCCAATCATTTTCTGTTGGAGCTCCTCACTGTCTAAATTTTCCATTATGGGTTCCTGTTGCCAAGCGTCCTCCCAGAACCTTGTTGTTCTACCATTTATAACTTCCCATAAGTTATGATTCTGGATCCAATTTTTATTTTTCCAAGCGAGATTCTAGATGGTTGATCCCTCCCTTGTTCCCATGAACCAGATTCTCTCCTGGTCGTTTATGTTCGGGGCATACTTGGCCTTCCAAAGGTTCACCCACAACATCGATTTGTCTTTTACCCATCTCCACTGGAGCTTTGCCCTGTAGGCCTCGTTGGTTACCTATGGGTCTTGTAACCCTAGGACGCCTTTGCTTTTTGGTCTGCATACATTGTCCCAAGCTACTAGGGCCCATTTATTTTTGTTTTCTGCGCCTCGCCATAGGAAGTCTCTTCAGATGGCTCTTATCTTTTGTAGTATTCCTTTAGGGGCTGGAAACATTGACATCGTAAATGTCAGAATTGCATGTAGAACTGCTTTGGTGAGGATAAGCCTTCCGACCATGTTTAGAGCTATGTATGTCTAATTTTTTACCCTCTCCTATAGTTAGTTGATAACTCCTTCCCACGTAGCATTTTTGTAGATTCTGTCTGTTAGGGGGATTCCCAAGTATTTCGTTGGGAGAGTTTTGCGTTCAAACCCCACAATGTTGCCCAAGTTTCTTTGAATTGTTGGATTAGTGTTGAAGAAATATATCATGGATTTGGAGTGGTTGATTTCCGCCCCCGAGGCTTCCCCGAAGTCTTCTAAGATTCTTTTATAGGCCTTTCCTTCCTTTATCGTGCGTGTGCCATGGAGCAATGTATCATCAACGAACTGTTGGTGTGTTGAGGTTGGACAGTTTTCAAACGGTTTGAGGCCTTTTATTTCACCAGCTGCAGTTGCACTTTTTGTGATTCTTCTTAGCCCTTCCATCATTAGAATGAATAGGAAAGGGGACAGTGGGTCCCCTTGTCTTATTCCTCTATATGGATAGAAAGGTCTGGTTGGGGCTCCATTGATTAGCAGTGAGTAGCTTGTCGTTAAGACTAGAGTGACGATCCAGTTGATCTAGTGCTTGTCGAAACCAAAAGCTTCCAGTGTCTTGGCCATGTAGTGCCAGCTTATTTTGTTGTAGGCCTTCGCAAATTCAAGTTGGATTATCATCCCCCCTCTCCTTTGGATTTTCAGCGTGTGAATAATCTCATGGGCGTGGATGATATTGTCTGGGATTTGTATTCCTTCTACAAAACCCGCTTGTTCCTATGAAATCAGTGTGGGAAGGAGTGGCTTCAGTCTATTGGCTATGACTTTGGAGATTATTTTGTAAACTACATTGCATAAAGTTATAGGCCTATAGCAATCTGGGGTCCTAGCTTCGTTTTATTTTGGGATTAGAGTTATCATTGTGGCATTTAAAGATTTCATAATGGATGTTGAGCGCCTAGATTCCTCCACCACCCCATAAATGTTATGCTTAACCACATCCCAGCAAGCTTTGAAGAATTCCACTGTGAATCCATCTCGGCCTGGGGCCTTTCCATTGGGCATCTCCTGGACCACTTGGTCAATTTCTTCCTTTGTGATGGGTTTGCTTAGGCTGACATTTTGATCCTCTATGACCAACTTGGGGATGTGTTGAGTTATTGTTTGTATGGCCTTGGATCTGTCTTGGTTGAGTTCTTTGGCTATCCCCTGGAAGTGATTTACCAGTGTTTTTTCAATATCCTAGTGGGATTCTCTTTCTATCTCGTATTGATCCCTAATCTTCAATATTTTGTTATGAGATATTCTAGCAATAGTTGTTCTATGAAAAAACTTGGTATTCCTCTATCCTTCCTTTAGCCACCTTATTCTAGACTTTTGGCGCCACAGAGTTTCTTCCTGCTTGCATCTGGCTTCCCATTCCTTGGTCATTTGGATCTCTTATTTTTTTCGATCCTTTGTGTATCCCTCTTCGATGCAAAGTTCTTGGAGCTTCCTCATTCTGTCCTCGATACTTTTTTTCCCCTGGTTTATGTTTCCAAAGATTTCCCTGTTCCACTCCTTGAGTTTCTGTTTAATGTACTTGAGTTTCTTGTACAGTTTGAACATCATTGTCCCTTGGTCTGGTAGTTCCTCCTGCCACCATTGGTTGATGTTCTCCTTGAAGGTGCGTTGTTCGATCCAAAATTTCTCAAATCTAAATGGTATGTTCTTCGGTGTGGTTTGAAAATTAGCTTCCAATTGAACTGGTCAGTGGTCTAATCCCCCTAGGAGAGTATGTTGCAGTCCAAAGTTATCCCTTGCAAAATGATGGATTCTGACACCAAGAATAGGTCTAGCCTTGTAGCTATTTGGTGGTGAGCTAGTCGTTTGTTGTTCTAGGTTAATTGACCATTGCTGGTCCTGATGTCCACAAGCTCCATTGTGTCAATGAAAGCTGAGAATTCTTCTGCATCTCTATCCAGTCTCCTGGTGCCCCCTTTTTTCTCAGCAAGAGTAGTGATGATGTTGAAATCCCCAACCAGGATCCAGTGGAGTTTGTTAGTTGGATATTTTATATTCTCTAGGTCTAGGAACATTCTCCTTTTTTCCTCCATCACCTAGGGGCCATACACATTAGTGCATAGAATTTTCGTCATGTTCCCTATAATTTGCATGTTAATAGAAAGTGTATGTCCCATGGCTTCTACTGCAAGTAGGTTCCTTCCTTGGTCTATTTTTAAGGATTCCTTGTGTTCTTGTGTTTCTTAGGCCTCTTATATTACACGTTATAATCTTCATTTAAACATGTGGGGGGGAGTTTGGGAAGATATTTTTAATCTTACCTAAATTTATCAACAGGGCTCCTAGTTCTTGTAGGGCTACACTCTTTGATTTCCTGCCTTTCTTTCGCCTTGCCTGCTTGGGTGAGTGTTGCGGTTGTCCATCGCCTGTTTTGATTCCCAAGTGTCCTATCTTGCCATGCATGCACTTGGTCCCTCTGGATTTTTATTCCTCCCTTAGGAGGAAGAGATATTGAATGTGATTTAGTTGCTTCACTGGCACATTGTCTACTCCCTGCCTTTTCCGTTGCTCCAGTATGTTCAGAAGGTCTATTACTTCCCTTTCCATAATGTCTCTAAGATCTGGGTCTTTTTTTCCTACCTCACTTGGTGTCATCTTTGCATCTCTATATACCTCCTACATTGGGGTGTTGGAATCTTTGTTTCCTCCTTCCAGAGGACTTGTGCTACCTCCCTGTTCTCCCTTGTTGCTTGGATTTTCTGTGTTCTCATGAGTTTCTTGTTCACTAGCTTCCCTAGCTTTCATATTTTCCTTTCCTCCTTCTTCCCCTTGGTTGGGCCTGCCTCTTCCTTCTGTTCTAATCCTGGCTTCCAGGTTCCTTCCTGTTGGGGCCTTTCCTTGTCTTTTTCTTCCTCTGCTTTTGTGATTTGGCTTCACAAACCCGTCCTCATCCTGCTGTAGTTGGGTGTTTTTCGTTTCTTGTTTTTTATTAAGTCGACATTTTCTTAGTAGGTGTCCATGTTCATGACATATTCTGCATCGAAATGGGATCTACTTGTATTATATGCTTTGTATCCACTCCTCATCCCTAAACTCCAGGCTTATGGCTTCTGGGAGCACCCCCGAGACATCCATTTCTATGCAGATCCTTGCATAGGATGTATATCCTCCTTTTAAAGTTGATTCTCATGTCTTGACATATTTTCCAATCTTGTTCCCTATTGCTTAGAAGGTGGATGGTAGTCGGTAATCTAGCGGTAAGGAGTACAACCTTAGCCAGACTGGGACATTTTTAAAGGTTTCTTTCTATGGGGAGAATTTTTCCTTCCATGGGTGCATGTACAGCCTCACTGAGGCATGGAAATATGCCCCCCCCCGCAAAGACTTTATCCATGTCCTCCAGGTTCATAAAGACTGTTGTGAAAAGTCCTTTCGATCCCAGGTGGATTTCAACTTCTCCACTTAGCTTCCATTAGTGTTTTATCCAGTTGCACAACATTTTTTCTATAGGCCACAGGCCCATGAACTTGCAGATCAATTCATGCATCTTCATCTGATCCTGGAAGAGTTGTGTTTGGGGGTATTCCAGTATAACCTTGGGTATCAATGTTGTTTTAGGTTTACATGGGTTGCGCCCATCTACCCCACTGGGGTTCGTCATTTCTTGCGGACCGTTTTGGGCTTCTCTGGATTCTTCCCCCACGCGATCACTTTTTTCTTGGTTGACCTCTTTATATTCTTTTTTTATCTTAATCCCAATGTGTCTGTCAAAGGTTCTTTGAAACTGACACCTCGTTGGTCTTTCCCTCTGTCCACCACTACATGCTTGTAGGAGGGGGTTCCACTCCCTCCCCCTTTGGTAACCATGTTGGTCGTTATTGAGACTGCGACTGTTAAACCCTAGATTAAAAATTTCTCCAGAGCCGTCTCCCACTACTAATATAGAGATTAATCTATTTTTGCATCTCTTCATTATAATATTTAATCATCCATATATTTAATCAACAATGTAACATTTCACATCGACATTGGACAACACAATAGAAGAAAATAAAATGTATTTTATTATATATGAATAAGAGGCTCTTTGTTACTTCAACTATTCTCACACATTTTTTTTTATCAATATACAATATTTACCATTCAATACAGAAGCTATTAAATATATTTTATAAATAAATCACATAATTTTCAGTTAAAAAAAATAAAAACAAATATGGTTTCTGGTGCGCTGTAATATTTTTTTTTTCCAAAGGAAAAAAGCGTAAATTTATTCATATAGAAAGAAATTTACATTCTGAATAATACAAGAGAAATCAAGCATTTAGTCTGGCTATCTTCAAAAAACAAGCCCTTATATCCTAAGCAAGCCAGGAAAATCCAATACAATACACTCAAATAAGCACGAAAGTGGCATAACAAGCACTACAGAGCATAAAAAAAGATCGAAGGAACTCCATCACTAGGTCGCAAGAGAAATCCCAAGAAGCGAAACCCATAACTCGTCGAGAGAAAACATCAAACCAAACCCCCAAAGATGCCCATAAGCTAGACAGACCGGTTCAGAGCAGCATACATCCTCCCAGAGACAGAAGGGAGGTTACAAAACCCCGAAAAAAACCAGCACTAAAGAATTGAACACGGCACCACCTCCTTAGCACCAGAGAAAATGAGGCCTTGAGTATACATCAAAACTTGAACGAACCAACACCAGAAAGGGATAAAATAGTTCAGAAGTAAGTAAGAAGCTTTAGAGTAATATATCACCTCATAAGAGAAACCCCAACAATGAAAGCATTAGCGTCCCAATTAGCCCAAAAAACCCCAATGAAATCACTGTCAAAGTTTAAGGGAGACAGAACGAGACACCAGGATGTGCCCCGTCCGCTTCCCCCCAAACCCCACTGCCATCAAAACACCGACAAAACAAAGTGTACCCAACAGATCCAAAGAAAAAATTGCATCGAACCGTAGCCTAGAGGGGAGAGAGGCCATGCAAGGTTGATACAGTTTGCTAGAATACACGAGGGTAGCTCAACAGTATCCATACCCGTCAAAAACAGAGAGCATACACCAAAGAAAACAACGACAAACAGAAACAACAATGAGCAAGATGTGGGAGGCGATGGATTGAAGCAAGCCAGAGGCAAGTCGAGGAAGAGAAACGAATTGTTGCAGACTGTGGCTAGGGAAAACCCTAGTCGCGCTCCCACCTTCCACCCCCTGTGTGTTGTAATAATATGAATGCATCGGTGCGTTTGATATAGGAAACACACTGATATGAAAAAATTAATTTAAAAAAAAATACTTTAAAATAAAACAGTGTGATATGTATAGATAATTGCACCGCACCGCACCTAGAGTAAAAAACAAAAACAAAAAATTACCATGGATGAAAAAAATTACACAACGATGAACGAAAAAATTTAAAAATGATATTAGAGCATTTATGGTGTGTTATAGTCAAATAGGCGCACCGATAACCAGAAACCATTTTTTTTTAAACGTGACGGGGCCAAGAGGGTTTTGATCCGCTGCAATAAGTGGTCCCCTTGCATCACAGGCCAATCACCTTTTGTATAGAAACACAAACCCATTAAATCTAAAATACCTAAAATTAAAAGCCCTAGTTGTGAAGTGATAGAAGGAGTTAAACCCTAAGATGAAATTTTGTAGTCACATAAGCAAGAAGAAGCAAGGGTTTAAGGTAATTATGATTTTTTTTTTTTTTTGTGAATAATTTTGTTGCTCCAAAAGGGTTTTGAGTGAATCACTATACCCTTCAAATTCTGATCTTTTGAATAATTTTGTTGCTCCACAATGCTCCCTGGTATGTCTCTCTTGCAAATATCTCCCATGTAAAGTTTGGCAAAATAATGAAATAGTGAATAGATTAATACTATTTAAAATACTTTATGAAAATGGTTTTCAGTGAATCAGCATACCCTTCAAATTTTGATCTTCTGAATAATTTTGTTGTCTAAAAGTATTTTGTTGCTCCGCAGTGTTCCCCGTTATGTCTCTCTTGCAAATCTCTCCCCTATAAATTTTGGCAAAATAATGAAATAGTGAATAGCTTGTTACTATTTAAAGGACTTTATGAAATTGGATTTTTGAAAAATCAATTCCCGCTCATTTTTCAGTTGTAAAAATACAAAGTTGCATTTTTTTTAAGTTTTTTTTAAAATTGGTGCGTTTATTAATATAACGCATCGTGCGTTCGTTTCTGAAACGCATTGGTGTGCTAAATATTTTTTGACCACTGATATCATATAATTATTTTTTTTATTTGAAATCTTAATCACGGATGTAGTTAGTAATTAAATGCCCCTGTGCTTTACATTGGTATATACGCACCGATGCGTTTGGTTTAATTAAGCGCACCGTGATGCTTTAAAAGTTATCTGAATTTTTATTTGCACACAAAATAGTATATTCATCTCAAATTATTTTTTTGGATGCATCCACATGACTTGTAGTACTTCATAGTATACATTTTCCACTTAAAGTCGCCTTATTCTTAAAAAATTATTGTTGATTTTGCTCAAATGCAAGGAGAAAAGATTATAATATCAAATGGCCAATTCTTCAAATTCCATCCCGTTCCATATTTCTTAAAGTCCATCACTGAGTTCTCCATTTCCATCTCCAGTAAGTTCATATTTTATTTATATTTCGATTATCTAATTGAATTTATTTTTTTATCCATGTCAATTTGAATAAAAATGTATCCAAATTTGCAGGACCTTGATTCAAAATCAAGTTCAGATGTAGAAAATATTCCACCAGTTTAAAAACGTCGGAAGCTCTTATCAAGAGCAACATACCACAAGAAGTTGGTAGATTAAAATGGACAGTCGCTTTACCCTGCCAATTGTAACATGCCATCTTCCAGCCGCAATCCTGGGTCAACGATGGTAATAATTGTTTGGTATAATGTAATTTGAACAAACTAATTTCATTGTGCTTACTAATATCATCGATGTATTAATGTTCAATATTTTTGAAATTAGGATTATGATGATGAGCGACCTACCTATCATCTTCAGTTGCACCCCACTACAATGTCAAATCAAGAAAAGGTTTCAATAAGAGCACAACTCGGAGAGGAAGCATACCAAGAATGGTTGAATCAACCACCTATTCAATTCCCACTATGTCCATATTCACTAATTAGGAATGACTACATTAATATTAGTTTTGTACAATTTGGCAATGGAGTCAATCAAATAGAGGTTGGTATCGATGATTATTTACGGGATACTACTGCCATGGAGACAATGTTGTTAGATGCATTATAGAATGATGAGCTAGGGGATGATGCTCGTATCGTTGATACCTTTTCCGAAAGCCTGAAATTTATTTCCACCCACCCCTCTCTTTGGACCTCATCAATCAAAGTCTACCCAGTTGGGGACAACGATGTTACTGTACAACTTGAAAGCAAATTTCAGCATGGCAAACGCATGTTTCTCAGTAATATTAAGGTAATTGACCATCAAGTCCCTTATATTTTGAGAAATCGTGTCACACAATCAACATTAAAAATGGTCAATTTTATGACCGTTAAATGACATTGTACATTTTTGTTTCCCACTAACTCCAAATTATTCAAAGATAGAGTTCTTCCAAGTGATAATGTCTTGTATGGTATCTACGAAGAGAAAAGGCAGATGTTGAAAATGTTGGGTGTTGAGTACATATCATATCATGCATGTCTGAATGATTGTATTCTATATATAGGAGAATATGCAGACAAAGAGATATGTCTGAAATGTGGGCATGACAGGTACCATAAATCAAATAAAAAGGGGAAATCACATAGTCCTCCTCATAAGATATTGATGCACATGCTTATAATCCCAAGGATTCAAAGGCTCTTTTGTTGCAAAGAATTAGCTATGTTGCAGGGATGGAATGAATTAATGAATTAGGAGTTATGTGAATCCCAACAGATTCAATAGCCATGAATCATATAGAGGATACATGGCCCGAAAAATTCAAGGATGAAGTATGAAGTCTGTGACTCAGCATAGCCATGGATGGCATCAACCCATATTCCCTCCAAAACACCAACTATTTTTTTTGGCCTGTAATAGTGATCAATAACAATATCCGCCCATGGTTTTCCATGAAGAATGGACATCTTATGTTGTCTCTTATAATCCTTGGTAGAAGACAAGTGAAAAATATGGATGTCTACCTACAACCATTGGTAGATGAATTGAAGGAATTATGAGAAGGGATACATGTATACGATGTATCAAGACCCATTGTAACATAGAGGAGTTTTATGTTGTATGGAAGATGTGCTTGTACACCACACATGATTATCCAGGATTAGGAGTTTTCTCTGGTAAATTACATGTTTATCGATTTGTTTATATACGTAACAATATTTTTTGGCATATTTAATTTGTTGTGATTTTTCTGATATTCAATGCTAATGTGCTCTGTATACATAAATAATTTCACAGGTCTTGTAACAAAAGGGTATCAGGGATGTAAATGTTGTAGACCTTCTCTGAAGGCTAGGTGGTCCAACCACCTATGAAAGATAGTGTACGACTACTCCAGGGTATTCCTCCCAGAACAACACCCTTACAGAAGATCAACATCTGCTTTCAATGGTAAACCAGAGAGAACCCAAAGGTCTGCAATAATGACACCAGCAGAATGGCTTAGAGCATATGAGAGAGAAAAGGAAAAGGAGATTACATAAATGTTCGATTCAAATGGAGATCCTATGTTCAATGATCCAGAATTCTTTGGCACCTATGTTGAGAAATTGCCCATTGGGATGAAAAGAAAATATTTCTTTTATGGGCTCCCATATTGCGAGCATCTTAAGATTTCCCACTTACTAGATCCCATGCATATATTTAAAAATGTTTCATATTCTTTATGGAGGCACATATCATCAAAATAAAGTGACACATTGGTTGTTAGGAGAGATCTTATTTTGTCAAAAACTAAAAAGAAACATTCGCCAAGACAATAAAGTAGATGAGAGGCCGGTCCCTCTTGATCTTTCAAAGAAGGTGACGTCCCATGGATTTTGAAGAAAGATGATCTTTCTTTGGAAAATAAATTTATATTGGGTGTGAAGGTGACTTCTTTATATGGGTCTTCACTATGACGCAGCTTAACTATGCAAGACCATTTGTCGAGGTTGAAATCACATGACCATTCGAACCTTCTAAGAGTACTATGTCAAAAACATGATTTTATTATTTGTTTTAACTTTTATGCCATGGGATAAAACATAATTAATTTTGTATGTGTTTACTTTGTAGTGTCATTATCCTATGCTTGTGCATGGTTGTTTGAACCATGACTTCCCCTAGGACCTACGACATGCCATGTCCAAATTATTTTCATTTATACGTTGGATCACATCAAAGGAGATTCATATTTCTAGCATTCCATGGTGGCGTCAAGAGATAGATGAGATTGTTTGTATGTTTGAGAAGAAACTGTCGACGAGTTTCATGGACTTCCAGGTTCATCTTCTAATTCACCTAGTAGATGAGGTTGAATTAGTCAGAGTGGTCTCCTATAGCTAGATGTTCTTCTCATAGAGCTACATGAAGAAATTGAAAGGATATGTTCAACAAAGGGAAAAATCTAAGGGGTCTATGGTAGAGGGGTACATATCATATGATTTTTTCTATTATGTCAGTGAGTACATCAAGCAGATCGACAACACACTAGGTGATGTGATTTGGGACAACGAAAGGGATGAAGACAAAAGAGAAGGGGAACTTCTCCAAACAAATGGAAAAAGGCGCTTGATAAAGAGTTAGTGAATTATCGTTTGTCAAATTTGTACACAATAACTATTCACACTGAACTTCATAATGTATAATTTTATCTCATATGGTACTATATGTCGATTTGATTTTATGAATATATACATCAGTGAATTCAGAAATTGGTGCCATCAATAAATCCATTCTTTACAATTTAGAGGCAACACGGTCATGAGTCGCATTGTATGAACAGAAGAGGAGGAAATGGGACATTGACAGAAAAGAATTCAGACGGTTGAATGGTAGAAGCATGCCTTGTCCTGATGATTTAAAAGAAAATATGCCAATGATATTCCCCAACAGTTGGGTTGTTGACCAAGTTAGAGATAAATATGGTGCATTCGGTCATTACCCGCATGTTGAAGAGGATGCTCTAAACATAGGGATTAGGTGCAGCAACTCGGTAATAATCTCTTTATGTAAATTTTTAACTTCATAATGCACCTTTGAATTGTAACATTTATATTTTATATTTTATTGGTTGGATTATTAGACACATGACACTATGATTTTTTCACTTTTTTATAGGTGCATTTGTTCCCATTTATGTGGGCATATGGACATCATTTTCGCATAGAGGATGTCGATGATGGACACATGACACCAGACTGTGGAGTGGAATTCGAGTTCGACCAATCTAGTCATGCTACCCACCGTAATCAAAACCTAATACGAGGGAAGTTAGGTTACATTGGAAAGATACAAGAGATCATTCGAGTGGACTTCTCTTCTTTCCAATGTGTTATTTTTAGGTGCAAGTGATGGGACACCTTTTATTAGAATAATGTAAAGGAATATTGTGATATTGGGTTGATATATATATCAACTCTAGAAAGATGTGGGATGAATCTAAGGAGCCTTATTTTTTCCCAAAACACTACAACCAAGTGTTTTTTAACCCAGATGTGTTGGATAGGGATTGGTGGTTCATATTAATACACGACCCTATATCAAAACATATTTTTGAGAACAACAGTTTTATCATGTCAAGAAAGGAAGATAATCAGGGTGATGACAACAGAGAGTGATATGTACATGTTTTATTTAATAATTTATACTGGTTTTTTTTCCCTTAGAAAAAAGCATAATTTTATTCATCCGTGGAGAACCAAATTACATTCTGCAGGTGCATTAAGCATGAATCATCCTTGGAAATAATGAAAACCCAAATAGGGCCAAAACCATGGCTAAAGAGCCACACAAAAAAGTACATCATATGTCTCTAACACCCAAGCATCAGCCAAAGAAAAAAATTAGATAAACAGAGCCTCCAACAATAGAGAAAAAATCCACCAACGTTATTCCAAAGAAACTTCGATGGCCATACGGACCAGGTCAGAGTGGCATAAGACTCCCACTCCAATATCACCAGGGAATAGAAGCACCAATAATCCCACTAGACAACCAAAAAGTAGCGGTCAAAATGTTGCATGCCCAAAAACATACCTCAAAGTGTTGACCCACAACCAATCAACACCACACGTCGAAATAAGGACCTCAAAGCTCAGTCCCCACCACCAAAAAGATGAAAACGAGGCACCGACACACCACACAATAGGACCTTGAGCTGAGTATACATCAAACCTTGAACGTGCTAGCAAAACTAGAGAAAATAAATGAAAACTATATAAGACAAACCCCCAAAAAACCCTTGCTGAAAGCAGGAATCTAAGTAGATCTCCAAAAATAATCAATAATCAAGATAGACCAGGTCTGAGCGACATACAAACCTATCAGTAATATGAGAGGGTCCAAAAACTATGAACCTTGGCTGCAAAAAGTCTGAACTAGGCATTCTAACTTGGAAACCAGAGACATGAAGCCAAGGGTATGCATCAAACCCTGACAACGACCCCGAGACTTGAGATAGAAAACCAACGGAGACATCATAAAAGCCTACAAGAGAAAAAGGAATCCCCCACAATGATAAAGTCGGAAACCCAAAATGAAATATGGAGAAAACCATGGAGCCCTCGTGCACAAATCGTGGAAACAAAAGGGAGTGCACAGACATACGGAAGTTTATGAGCACTGAGGCCCACCCACCGCCCACAGTAAACTAGATCCAGGCAGAAAATACACGATCTGAGTGATCCAAAGGAGATACGAACACCGCAACCACCAGAAATCACTCTAGCGATCAACAACCCACACCATTCACTGAAAAATGGGAAACGAAACGCTTGATCTGCCTCCGGAGGAACGTATTGGAAGAGAGGAACTCGCAACAGCTTCTCATGAAGTCATCGGGAAAAAACGATGTGTGAGTCTACAGCTAGGGTTTCCCCCAGCAGCAAACCCAACCCTTAAATCATCATTTATACTGTTGTTGTATCTTTTTGTTATCTTTATTTTGCTAATTACATTGTTTTTTATTCATCTTGTGATGGAGGAAATGGAAAGTTAATTATACCAAATCTTTGAACAATTTCAGTTGGTTAAGAGTCAGTTTGATGTGTAATGTGTTTTTCTTTCTAATTATTTGTGATTGCATGGAACGATTGATTGAAATAGAATTTTATATTGTTTTTTGAAGATAAAACTACGTCGTTGCATGTTTAATATAAAATTTTAAGAATTATTTTCATGATAAAGTCGTAACAACATGTTTTTAGAAAAATTCTGCCAAACATTTTATAGTTGGCATTTTATATAATTTGTAAGATTTGCAAATGTGTTTACACTTAAAACTAAGTATTTCTAATTGTGAAATCCTGAAAAATGTCAAACTAGTTGAATTTTTAATGGGATGTGAAATTCTACTTTCTCCATATAAAGTTTTATAATGACAAAAATAACAGTAGGAAGATTTGCATCCATAAAATTTTAGGGCTAATAGAATGTTTATCATTGGAGATCATAACTTTTTATAATAACAATTTTTAGTGTAGAAGCATCTATTCAAAAAGCGTAATTAGTACAATGGAAAATAACCTTTATTCATATGTAGTTTGTTTTTTGAAATAGAATTTTGTTAGAATGAATATGTATGAACTATCTATGCAATAGAAAAAAAATTATAGTAATTTTACAATTATCATTTCAACCATATTGAATTTGTAATTTATAAAAATATCTTTGCATTTTTTCTTTAAATTAAGTCTTTATGTTTCATATATAAACTTTTGATATAAGTTCACCAATACATAGTCTATAATAAATATCATTTAATAAGAAAAAAATATCGTGATGATAAACATCTAACAAACATAAACATCATCTAAAATACACATTTAAATCCGCTAACATCATCTAATTATATATACCTCTATCACATATAATCGTCATTAATTAGCTAGCACGCAAATATAATAATCAAACAGGGTATCATCATTTTGATCATATCTAACAAAACACAAGCATTGCCTAACATGATCATCACACACATATAATAAGAATCATTTAACATACACATCTATCAAGCACATTTAACAAACATATCTAACATGACTTAACAATGTACACATCAACATCAACATATAAATCAAGTACATCAACATGNATGAACAAGTCAAATAACTGCTATAACATATTTGGTCCAACCGATGAGATAATCATATCTACAACAGTAGTGGAGGCCTGGTCTATAGTAGAAGATGATGGATGGTCAAGAGGAAGTGGTTGGTCGACTCTCTGATTAGAAATAGGTGGTGGAGGAATAGGTGATGCTTGTTCATCTGGGTGAGGTGAAGGAGGAGGAGGAATAGATGTTTCCTACTCATGATCTGGGTGAGGTGAAGGAGGAGGAGGAGGAGGAGGATGTGGAGAAGGATCATGGCCACCCTCATCAATCAATGGGGCATTGGATGAACGGGTACTAGAATAAGAGTGGGTATCATCGGGATCCCTCCTCGTTGCTAGAAGCCTAGTAGCTTTGACGATATGACACATAAGAGGCATCATATCGCGTGACATCTCCCTCCAAATATCCAAGAGCATAGGATCTACCCTGATGTCTCGCATCAGCAGAGGGTGGATTCCCACCTCAGCTAAAAGGGCACAGAGTTGGTCACCCAACTCCAACCTGAATCTAGTATCTGGCCTATGGCACATGCCATTGGGTATCTGCACCCAAGGACCCTGACTCACCGTGGCCTCAAGAATCATATCCTCGTCATCATCTGGTGGGGGAGAAGGCATGTCCCTAATGAATGTACCAATATCTGCAAAATATATAGTACACAACAATAATTACACAATTTCATTAAACAATTTAATAAAACAAGTTAAAGAACATGTTAGAATCAATTTTCTTCTAATTAAGTAAGACAATAAAATGAAACTAGATTAATTTAAACAAAACACTAATATTACCTCTAGCATCTGGTGGCTCATCCAGTGTGAATATTATCTTCGAACATCCTTGCTTATCCAACCATGTGTAAGGTCACAGCACCATCACGAACATGTGATCGACCTCAATGGCTAGTAGCCCTAGTGCATTAGTAAAAATTCTAGTAGGAAACTTCATCTGGCCCCTCTTGGGAATCATCTCACCCCACATGTGAACCCACACCTGAGTCATCGGCCTAAAAGGATGATGGAAAAAAGTAGGCCTCGTCTCCGGAATATTCTCAAAAAATAAACAAAACAACTCTAAAGAAAAAGGGAAGTTCACACTCCCATGTGTCATAGCACGACATCTATTTAGAGCTATACAAAATTGTCGCAAAAAAATGGCAGACCATATAATACATCGTGGCCTCTGTACCAAAGAATCAACATAATACAAAAGAGGGAAACTAATGTGCTTCTCATCACTGGTAAAGTGTGCAATGGTCGTCACTAACATTGAGAGGCACCTAACCTCCTCTGCACCGAAAGAAGCAATTCATAGCTATCCACCAGACACCTGAATATCAGCTAGCGAAAGTACATCAACCCCAATATATATTTGAGAGTACATGAGTTTATTCTCTGATGCAACACCTACTGTGACACTAGGGAACTAGGGAAAATCCTCCCCTCTCTTGGATAGCCCAGTGATAAAATACATATCCTCCTTATTGGGATGCTACTATTGATCAGGACCGACAGGGAATGCCTGTCGATGGACATCCTATCAACGGATCGACTACACCAACAATCCAGAGTTCCCCTTTAGGGATGTAGCCTCCTCATAGTACTTAAGGAGGCCTACATTCCTCAAGAGAACATGGGTTGTTGCAGTAATAGGGTGAGGGTACAAATCCCTCTCCCTCTCCCTCTCCCTCTCCCTCGCCTCTCAATATCGTACAACATTGTACATGTCAACCCTATGCTCCTGATGTTGTTGTTGTTCTCTCTGCTGACGTCTCTATATAAATAACATATGAAATACATCATACGCATACATAAAACACACAAAAAATCTAGTAAATGAGAAATTTATTTATAAATTTGGAAAAATAACTTCCTTCAAAAAATAAGTAAATTTCATCATTGGTGTGCCCAAAAAACATTCAAGCATCACTCATGGTGTGTATATTACTTGTGAGCACCGTCGATGGTGCTCTCTTGTAACATAACGCACCGTATGAATTTTTTTATATTATTTTATGTAGTGTGTTGTATAACCTTACCGCACCAGTGTGTGAAGGTTATCAGACGCACCGCCTAAAATAATAAAATATTAAAGCACCGTAAAAAAAAAATATATAGTTTTTACGATGCGTATCATTTTCCTGACATGCACCAATGATTTTTAGGAAAGGCAGCACACCGCACCACTAATTTTTTAAAAATCGATACTTACGGTACTTAGGCATTTTTGCTCTAATTTTTTTACGACGGTACATTGTGTAAGCATTAACGCATCGATGCGTACATTTACCAATGCACCACATAAAATAATATATTTGATTTATGCAGTGCATCTTCTAACGTAATTCCCTGGTGCGTTAACATTAATTAGAGGCACCGCCAAAAATTAGCTATATTATTTTATGCAATGGGCCAATAAACTTACACCCCAGTGTGTTAATGTTTAGAAACGCACTGCCATAAAAAAAAATTGGCATTTTTTTTTGGTGCACCCTATAAATTTTCATGGTGCACCATCAATGATGCGAGTTGAACGACTTGAATGCACTACAAAGAAAAAAAAATTAAAAAAGTGGGAATTTAACTAAATTTTGAATTTTAATCCACTAAAAGTTTAAGTTATAAAGAAACAAATACATTACCTAGACATTTTCTCGTCAGGGAGGCATGGTTGCCACGTAGTAAAAAAAAAATTCACGTCGTTTGACAAAATTTGAAAGCCATGCACTGAGCAACAGATGAAAGGAAGGAAATCAAGGGAAGCACCAATGGCAGGGCGTTTCAGAGAGGCAAAAGTTGCACCGACACTTGAGAACTTTACAACACTGGAAATGGTGAATTTTTACTGCCTATAAATTTTTTTTATTTAACCTTCTTATGGTGCGCTTGATTGTTAGATGCATCAGTGTGTCTCTATCTATCTAATGCATGGGAGTATGTATTTTTTAAAATAACCCTACCAAGGTGCGCTATTTTTTAGAGCAACCTGGAGCATCGGTGCATTTGTATTTAAGGTGTGCACCGCAATATAGATTTTTTTAAAATAACCCTACCATGGTGCGCCATTTGTTAAAGAATCAGTGCGTCAATATTTAGATAGCGCACTTGTAACATCCCCCATACGTTACGACAACATGCGACGCATAACAAGTGCAAATTTTTTTTTTTTTTTTAGCAGGAAGGTAACAACGACAATGGTCGATCAACACAACTTGATGATGAACCAATGCATGCAAATCAGGCAACAGTCAAAATATGAACAATACGCACACATCGGGATGCACAAGACTCTAGCGAGGTTATCATTCACAATGATCACTCAAGCACATAATGATCCCCTCATCAGGAATCATGCCACCACATGGCAATAAGTGTGACAGTTACACCCAAGACTATACGAAGACTACACCCAAGCACCCAAGCAACAAGTCGACAAGACGCAAGGTGACATCACTCAAATTAAATTGCGCAACTAACCGAAGGATTTCTTGTTTTCTTATGAGGCCCCTTTTTAGGAAGTCTCCCACACTGTAAAACTGAATAATATCTAAAAATTCATGTGCACGGATATTCTATTTTAATTCTCCATTTAGTAGAATGTTATTTGAAAGTTGGTTTACTCATATGTGATACAAGAAATTAGCACTTACATTTGTTATGCCAAATTAGTGTTTACCATCATAAACAAGGTAAAGTAATATATTAAGAACATGAATTCAAGGGGTTTTCTTTTGGATTAAAGACAACTTCCACCTCATCTTATCAGTCAGTTTAAAATTGATGTCCAGAAATCATTATGCTATCTAACAACAATATGCTAACTAACAATATTGTTATCTAACGACCATATGCCAACTAACAACAATATGTTAATTAACATTGCTATCTAACAACAATATGCTAACTGACAATTGCTATCTAACAATATGCTATCAACGATTAATTCGTTGTCTAATAAAATCACTATCTAATAAAAGCGTTGTCTAAAAAATGCACTGTCAGAAAATCAATATTGTTGCCTATTAATAAATCCATGTCTAACATAATAGCCTTGTCTATTAATATTGTTGTCAACAATCATTATCGCTATCCATTATTAAACATTGTCTAGAGATGATAACTATGTCTAACACATATTGTTGTATAGCAAGGATTTCATGTCTAACAATTTTATATTACTATCCATTAATAATGATTGACTGTCTAACAATATTATATTATTATTTAACAATGAATCACTATCTAACAATATTGTATTGCTATCCATTAATAATGTCCGTCCAGAATTGATATTGTTGTCCCCTAATAATAATTATGTTCATTAATTGATATGTCCATGTCAATGCCAATCCATTCAAATGCCAATCCATTAAATCTCTATTCAATGCCAATACATTCAAATGCTATCAATCGCAGTGGTAAGGGATGGGTGAAATCGTGGTGTCAAAGCTGGGTAAATCGCCCAGAAAACCGTGGGAAAAAAGGTTGTTAAATATGCCATAAATCATGGTGAAAATTCTATGTAAAAACTCCCAGAAAAACGCCCAGGTATATGAAGAACATTACTATTGACAGACTAAGAATTTATGCAGGAATATAATGATTATAACAGCCAGTGCAGAAGGTATGAAGATTCCTGAATTCTCCCGGGTATGAATGAGGAACATTTTCGATTTACATTCAGAGCATTTATGCAGGGATGTACGGAATATAACAGTAAAAGAAAACGTTGTGTAGTCCATAACTAATTTATTGTCAACAACAATGATATTGTTGTCCATTGCGCAGAATATATAAGAATACTTTATTGAATTGTCAATGCAAAAGGAATAACGATATCCATGATTATCATACAGAATCTACCACACATGATTTACGTACAAAGCATTATGCAAGAATATAAGGAATAGAACAGTAAAAGAAAATGATGTGTAATCCATAACTGATTTACTTTCAACAATAGTGATATCGCTATCTATTTATTCTATCAATCAATAAAATTGTTGTCATACACAGCAGCAAATACAACGCAATCTTTCACCTATTAAAAATGTTGTCATTAACATATTAAAACATTGTCATTAACATATTAAAAATGTTGGCATTAACGTATTAAAAACACAGTCATTCTCGTATTAAAAACACGGTCATTCACATATTAAAACGCAGAGATTTTACCAATCAAGGTATTGGGTAATATGCCAAGAAATCGACGAGCTGATATGCCAAAAAATCGATTAGAGATGAATCACGGAGATAATCATTCCAAAGAAAAAATAGAGATGAATCGATCAGAGAGGAATCAAACAAAAATGCAAAGATATTCATTCACAAGGACAACGCAGAGGGTAATCGCTCAGGGATGAATCAATCAAAAACGCAGAGATACTCAAACTTTAAGCAACTAAAAATGCAGAGTTTAATCATTCAAGACGTAGAGAACCAAACAACTCTGAGACTCAATGCATAGAATCAATGCAACTCTAAGAATCAACGTAGAGGAACAACGATGGTGGACTGGAGAGAATAAACGCCCAGGAAAGAATTCCTTGTTGGGCAGAGAATGGTCCTACAGTTATTATCCATGCACGGGAAAGCAAGGCATTTGAATCTAAGTCTTTAAACACCGGAGTGACGATCGTCGATTCGACTCATGGCCGACTGATCAGGCACAGACTAATAACTTAAAGGATCACAGAACAGAGAATAAAAACACAATCTACAACTAGATATTCTCCGTGGAGAAGCAAATAATGAAATAAAAGCGCAATCAAGGAATAAAGAAAATGCAGGCAGGAGATACAAGAACGCAGGCAAGGTTTTGAGTCTGGGGTTCAATCTGACCACTTGCAAATAGACAGTACTCAGAAATAAGGATATTGTGGATAGCAAGGGTTCTAACTGAATGAATCAAGCGACAAGGGGATTACAAATACCGCATAAATACATGTGCAAGGAAAGCTCATGACAATGATATCTTCATCTGAGTATAGTAAAATAAACAAGTGTAAATTAAATTTCATTGCAAGTAACAACTTTAACTGACGTACCTTAGCCAAATGTGAATGCTCTGAAGTCTTTGGCATGCGCGTGCTCCGTCCAGCTGGCACTTATCGACCAAAGTGACCTCACTGGTACCTCCCAGCCAACAATAGGGGTACTCTTCTTCCCCCGAACCGCAAAGGGGCCACGCACACAATACCAGAGAATGTTATCACCCAGCTCACCTCGCAAGGTCAAGCTACCACTCATTACCCGAGCTGGGTATCCCAACTCCCACAATAGAAAGTTTAGTCAAGATAAAATTTCAACAATGTAACATTATGCAAAAAGATGAGATCCATACTCCTCCTCTGTCATCTCTTTTATAGAGTTTTCAAGTAATTAGTTTCTCAAATTCTCATTAAATTCCTTTTTCATTTAATTAATTTCGAAAAACCTCCCATGTACACATGTCGCTCGATCCCCTAGTTGCACCAGAAAAATAATTTTATTAATTAATTAAATACTCCTATTTCCCTCACCCACCAAGAGAATTCATAAAAACGCTCCTCGGTGTCCCAAAATTCTCTTACACTTCTTAAATGACTTACGCCTTACTTAATTACAAGTTGAGTTCATAATTAGAAAGTTCCAAAGGCAAGATTCCTTACTAAGTTAGACATTCAGTTTTTTCTTTATGTTTCCCCTTTTTCTTTAAGTTTCCTATTTCTTTTAAGTTTCCCCCTTTTTCCTTTTTAACTAAAAAAATCAATTTAGCAAGTGTAGATAAGGCAACCATTTACCCTTTTTTCCTTTTTAACTAAAAATTAATTTAGCAAGTGTAGATAAAAACAACCATTTACCCTCTTTTATTTTTAACTAAAAATTGAATTAGCAAAAGTAGATAAAAACAACCATTACCCCTTTTTAAAAATTTAATCCTCCATTATAATTTTGACTTTAATAAATAAGTTTGAATTTCTTACCCCCCTTCTTGTTACATGTTTATTTATTATAATTATTTTTTTACCAAATGTTCTACTTAGACCTAGGTTTTAATTTCACTTGGTTGGGCGACATTTTTTATTAGGAAAAATTGTTTTTAAACCTTACTTATCACATCATTCATTTTAAGGTCGTCTAGGTCCTAAGGAGGCATAGTTTTCTAGGCACTAGGTTTATTCACTTACCAGTTAAAATCGCGACGTGCCCTTCAGGATGCAGTACGTGCTCCAAGGGTGCCACTCGCCTCTTCATGTTTTCCTTGCGCGATGTGCCCTTCAAGACACACTACGTGCTCCAAGGGTGCCACTCGCCTCTTCATGTTTTCCTTGTGCGGCATGCCCTTCAAGACGCACTATGTTCTCCTAGGATGACACTCGCCTCTTGACTGAATTCGGTAGACTTCAAACCCCTGGAGTCAATACTCCACCAAGTGATCTTATGGGAGACTAAGGGCCTCTAAGGAATAAGGCCCCTGCCTTATTGTGCGCCCTTTACAATCATCGTGAGCGACTGTCACAGTCTGCCCTCACGGCATCGTGGGTCTTCTCAAACTAGGTAATCGTTAACCTACAGTTCGAGCCACTATGGGAGTGCTAGTAGGTTGTGGCAGGGTTGTTTCCACACCTCTCCCTCAGTCTTTGGTTGTCGTGCGTGACCCCTCTACTCCACATGTGAGTCTGGTCGACAAGCTATCGTCAGCCTGCATCCATCAATGAATCATGTCAACAATAATAATCAATCATCATAACATCTAATCATATGTACATATGTCACATCAACAACATTCAAACCCCAATAGTCCACTCACTGACTCAATCCAGAGTCTAAGGGGTTTCATTGATGCCTCTGCATCCTCAATGTCCAAAGTCTTACACACTCAGGAGAACCTAGTCAATAGCACATGTCTATGTAAATACAACAAAATAACACATCATCAATCCATAATATCTCATAATCATAATTAGAATGACCAATAGTATAATAACCTAGATCGTTTGCATGCAAGTGTCCTCAAAGAATAAGTTCGCTCAGTGCACGCAAGATCGGGATGTTACATACACCCCCCTCTTGGTTTAAACTTCGTCCTAAAGTTTCACAGTATATAAGTGTTGAAATAAAGTGTATCATAGTATCATAAGTCTATCTATCAAACAAAAATGGAAATTGTTGGCGCATATCATATGCTTTATCCCAGGTCACTGAGTGCGGACTATAGTTGTCCCACTGGACCTTGACCTGATCTACTGTTCGACATCGTAGTTGTCGAATGCATTGGTCCAGGATGCAGATTGGCTCATGCGTGAGAGCACCCTCATCAGATACATGTAAGGAACTCACGTCATTAACATCTGTAGGATCACTAATATAATGTCTCAAAAAATATACGTGAAAAACATCGTGCATATGCCTCAAAGAATCAAGCAAGGCTAGTCGATAGGCCATGGGCCCCTTCTTTTCCACAATCTCGAAAGGTCCCACGAACCTAGGAGAGAATTTAGCACCCTTTCCAAACTTGATCGAACTCTTATGAGGTTTCACCCGCAAGAAGACTCGATCACCAACTTCGTAACTATGGTCGACACGATGCGTATCAGCATAACTCTTTTGTCGATCCTGCACTTCCTTGATCCTTTGTCTTACAGTTTGCATTTTATCTTCCATTTCTTGGATCACTTCTGGTGCCACCAGGACCCTATCCTCAAGATGGTCCCAACTCAAAGGCGTCTGACACGATCGCCCATAAAGAAACTTGAAGGACGTCATCTTAATGGTTCTTTGATGACTGTTGTTATATATGAATTCTACTAGTGGCAAGAATTCTTCCCAACGCTTATGTTGGTCCATCACATGCATGTGCAACATATCCTCCAAGATTTGGTTTGTTCGTTCGGTCTACCCATCTGTCTTCGTGTGATACGCGGTGCTAAAGTTAAGTTGGGTTCCCAAGGCCTCTTGGAAACTAGTCCAAAATAGTCCAGTAAACACTGATCCTCGATCGGATATAATCCTCTTAGGCATGCCATGCAGCCTCACAATCTCGCTGATGAAAACTTTATCTATGTCAGGTGCCTAATACGTCATACGCACAGGAATAAAATGATCACTCTTCGTTAGAGTGTCGACTACCACAAAAATCGAGTCATGTCTCCTTGTCATCAGTGGCAATCCAACAATGAAATCCATCGAAATGACCTCCCATTTCAATTCTCGAATTGTGTGTGGTTGTAGTAATCCTGTCAAATGTCTATGTTCAACCTTCACCTGCTTACATTCTATACATCTGGCCACGTAGTTGACTATGTCTGCCTTCATTCCTTTCCACAAGAATAAGGGTTTAAGGTCTGCCCTCATCTTTGTGACTCCTGGGTGAGCCATGTACACTGATCTATGAGCATCGTTTAGGATCAAACTCCTCAACTCATCGTTAGGCGGTACGTAAATCTAACCTTTAAATCTCAATAATTTGTCGTTGTCCATAGTAAATCCTTCAAATTTTGGTACCCTCATTGTGTTTTGTCTAATAAAATCCTTGACCTCTTTTGTTGATTAAGGTTGGTTGTCATTGATGTCAACCCTTGAAGAAAGCCCCGTAGCACAAAGGTTTGGGTAATGGACCCAAGATTGGTTGATGTAAATATGATTCATTATTGTCTTGTCATGGTTGATAAGAAGTAAATATGGATGAACTCCAAAGTGGTCCCCTTATGGTGAAAGCCCTCACGGGAAGACGCTTTGTGGAGTAAGAGAACCCATGCTTAATTGTGGAATAATGAGATGAAGGACAGTGAATTTTTCAGGGAAACTATCCTAGATGGATAGTGCTTTTCATTCCATTTCTGGTGGTATGTGGAACGTCACATAACTCCTCACGGTTAGAGAGTTGTGGCCATGAGAAGTTGGAGACCCCAGGTTTTGGTAATGGACCCAAGTTTGTTTGATGGGCAACAGTATGATTTATGATATTTTTTAGATAATACTATTCTATATGGATAGAAAATGTCATGCCATTTCTGGTGGTATGTGGAACATCACATAACTCCTCACGGTTTGAGAGTTATGGCCTTATGAAGTTGGAGGACTCTCATATGTCATCTAGAAGCCTCAAAAGGTCAAAGTAGTCAAAGTGGTTTAAGAGATTTTTAAAGGATAAATAATAAAGTGAATCGATGAGTGTATTATAATTCAAATTGAATACAAAATAAATTATTTCAATAATAATTTTAATGGAGAAATTAGAAGTGGTTTAACCCTAAAATAAGGAAAGTCGGCCAAGTGACCTAGAAGATGTTTTTAAGGAAGCTACTTGGAGAGTATAAATAAGAGGCAAGGATCTCTCATTTAACACACACTTGAGAATATTGAATATCTATAGGTGTTTGAGCTAACCAAGGATATATAAACCATAATTTTGAGTGAAGGTGAAGAAAATAAGGCCGAAATGAAAGGAAGGAATAATCCTTTTGATGGTGCTTTCTAAGGTATGTTTTTTTTTTTTTTTTTTCAGGTCATCTCGCCATTTTCGCCATAACTTTTTTTCTATAATGATTCAGACCTTGAAATTTCTATTCCATTGAGGAAACATATCCAAGTATCTGTGGTAAAAAATTTAGCTTGTGGGTCATTGTATTTTTGGAGTTACACTCCGTGGAAACTAGAGTTTGTGGCTAGTCCTGAAACTAGTCAAAAACAGGTGTTTCGGGTAAAAACGTCATAACTTCTTCATAACAGATCCAAATTCAGTGAAACCAAATGTGTTGATTATAGTACTGTCTTTATTATTATTTTTAATAGTTTCAGATCGATTCAACAAATATTTTGTGCGGGGCATGCTCTACAAGGTCTCTCTCTAGAATAAGCCAGAATTCAGCAAGGTATTCCATTTTTGCTATAACTCCTTTTCTGAGAGGTTCCAAGTAGTGACACTTGGATGAATTGCATAAAACACAATGAAGAAAATTATGTATCAGTTTCATATCTTTATACATTACAGGTTCAAAGTTATGATTACCTCAAGTTAGGATTGTTGACTAATCCAAAACTAGGCATGTGAGACAAAAGAAAAGTTTGATAAAAATGCTAGTCTCTTGTTGTTAAAGTTAAGGAAGGTTTGTAGGAATGTGATCATATACACCAGGTCTATTACAAAGCTACAAATCAGATTTGGATGATGAAATGGATGAGGGCTTTTGGTTGAGATACATGTTGAGTACATGGATGAGACAAGTAGTTGATGAGTTAGCACATACATGAGGTGTATAGTTGATGATGTTGGTACATATTGATGAGTCATAGTTGATGAGTAGTTGACACATGATTGGTACATACTTGGTACATGGTTGGATGCATTTGTTTATGGCACAGGTTTATTACAGGTTGTTTGGTACAGGTCGGTGCATGGTTGATGCACTTGTTTATGGTACAGGTTGATTACAGGTTGATGCATGGTTCAGATTTATTGGTATAGGTTTACAGTGGTATATCTCACAATGATAGTGTGACAATGGTTCCATCATTCTACTTCTACTTCAGGGTGGCAGGACGGGGCAAGGACAGGTGGTTGTAGCCACCTTCTGGTTGTATCCGGAGAACATAGGGGGTTGTAGCCTCCTTTTGGTTGTATCCAGAGAATTGGGGAGTTGGAGCTTCCCTCAGGTTGTAGCCTGAGAAACTAGGGGGTTGGCGCCTCCTTCTAGTTGCAGCTGGAAAACAAAGGAAGTTGGTCCTTCCAATGAATGTAATTCTTCAAGACATATAAGAAAAAGCATTTCGTTGTTTTCTCCCGATTTGGGTTTCCACGTAAAACATTGGTGTACTGTGTATGTGTATGATTGTTCATTTGTTCATTGCTTATTTACTCTGCAGTTATTGGATGATAATTCTACATTCATATAACACTTGGATTATATGGTTAAAAATGATTAAGATTCTTTATTACTGATTCACCCCCCCTCTCAGTAATCCAACAATTGGTATCAGAGCAAGGTTCCTTCAGGAAACAGTTTAACCACTGGAAGGAGATCATGGATTATTCTAAGAATGGAGTACCAATGTTTAATGGTCAAAATGGTTTTAAGTATGAGATGTGGAGAAGAAGTGCGGAAGCATTTTTACAGGCATAGGGACATTATATTTGGCTATCAGTTGTTACAGGATATGATAGTTCAAAAAGGGCAAAGACTGCAGCCAAGAAGAAATTGAAGAAGAATAACAAAATAGCAATGGATTTCATCTGGGAAGGATTACCTAAACCGGTAAGAGAAAAGGTTGGTAAATGTTCATCAGCCAAAGAACTTTGGGATAAGTTACATGACATATATTCTTCACCCATCGCAGATTCAAAAAATGCCAAAGAAGATGCAGATACAGAACAAGAAGAAAGATGCTCATCATATCAGATAGATTCAGAAGAGGAAGAGTATGATGAAGCAGAAGTTGATTACAAAGAAAAATTGATCAGTGCAATTAAATATCTAAGGAAAGAAAGAGAAGAAAACAAGTCATCCAAGAAAGAAGTGATGAAGCAAAAGCAAAGTGTTCAAGGTTTCGAAAAGGATCAGCAAGTCATCAAGAATTTAAGAGCTCAACTAGAAGAGGCAAGAAGAATTGAAGAAACTCTAGAATATCAAAATAAATGTTTAGAAGCCAACATAGCAGCACAAAAGGAAAATGCAGAAAAGAGAGAAAATATATTGATGAATCATCTCAAGGAAAGAACCAATGACTTAAACCAACTTGAGGAAGAGTTTGGTCAAGAAGAGAGAAGACTCGAAGAAGAAATAATTGCATTGAAAATCCAACTTGAAGAAGCAAAGAGAATAGAAGATGTCATGAAATCTCAGATAATGAAGAAAGAAGAAGAGGTTGAGAATCTTGAAGAAGAAGTTGTCACACTAAAAGTCAAAATCGTCAAGCTCAACAAGAAAGTTGAAGAGACAGAAACATCCACATCATTTCTAGAGAATGAAGAGAAGCACTCTATGTTGCTAGAAAAGAAGAATAAAGAAAATAGAAAGAGCTATGCAGAAGTACTCAAAGGGTCAACTAGAATCTAAGAAAACTATTGAAGATACATCTTCAAGAATACCATCCATGTTCAAGCCACAAAGAAGCTTCAATCATGATCATGATCAGTCAAAAAAAAAATTCAGAAGGACTACACCACAAAGAAGATCATTCACTCTCAGGTATGAAAATTTATTTTATGGTCATTGTTTTTATTGTACTAACTTTGGACATAAGATTGCAGATTGCAGGGATTATAAAAGAAATGTTCAAGCAGACCGTGCCTATGTGGTTGCATGTAACATTGAGTGTTACAAATGTCATAACTATGGACACATAGCCAGCAATTGCCGAAGCATGATCGATACTTCCATGAAAGAGAATATTAATATCAGATATAAGAAAGTATGGATAAGAAAACAGGAAGAACAGGTGAACAAAGACCAGGTACCAGAGATCGCAAGATTGACAATAAAACGAGATGAAGAAAAATCTACAGAGAAAAGGAAAGACGTCAGATACAGAAAGATTGGAAAATAACTGAAAGAAAGGAAGGATAGGGAAATAAGGAACAGGTTCAAGAGATTGTAATTTCAAACATTGTAGTGAAAGATGAATCCACAGACAGAAAGAAATAAGTCAGAGCCGAGAGAGATAATGAATCTACCAATGAAGATGATGATGAATCTACCAATGAAGATGATGATGAATACACATCAGAGCAGGAATTGTTCTGAGTCATCCGGCTTAGAGACTCCCAAGTAATATGAATATTAGATAGGGAGACTCTATGCAATAGTTGTGACAGACCAAAGAACCATCCTTCGAGCAGCTTGCAGAGTTTGAAAAGACATATTCAGAGAAATCAGTTAACAGAAGTACAGTTTGATAGTATAATGATAAATGGGTTAGCATTATGGACAGTTGCGCAAGTAGAGTCTTGGACAGTATGGACAGAGATGGATTTGTAAGAACACTTAGCAGGTTTGGATAGATATATGATAGTGGACGAGAGCATGGATTCATAGATTGGTTTAGAGATTGGTTCAAAGACAAAGGAACATTATCGTAATGGATGATAATTACACAGGAAATGGCTCAAACAATGCTAATGGATTACAATTGACATATATATTTTGGACACAAGCAGTTCATACAGCAGTTCACATTCAAAATAGAGTAATGCTTAGAAACAACACTGATAAAACTCCCTATGAGCTATGGAAAGGTAGACCAGCAAATGTGACGCACTTCAGAGTTTTTGGAAGCAAATGCTTCATCAAAAGAGAATATAGCAGAATGGGAAAGTTTGACTCTCGTGTGGACAAAGGAATACTTGTTGGTTACTCAAGTACAAGGAAAGCATACAAGTGTTACAATATAAGATTAAACAAAGTTTTAGAAAGCATCAACGTAACAATTGATGAAACAGGAAGACCAAAATCAAAGGAAGAAGAAAACAAATCAATGGAACAACTTTTCGAAGAAGAAGCAGAAGAGGAAGTAAAAGAGGAATATGAAGAGAATCTGACAGAAACAGAAGAGCAAGTTCAACAAGTATCTCCAAAGACACCTAGCAAATGAGTACAGAAGAATCATCCTTCGTATCAGATTATTGGAAACAAAGATGCAGGAGTTGAGACTAGAAGACATATCCATTCACCAGAAAAAACACACCTAGCACTCTTATCTACAATTGAACCAAACTGTTTTGAAGAAGCTAACAAGGATGAATTTTGGAATAAGGCCATGAATGAAGAATTGGATCAAATAGAAAAAAATGACACTTGGGAACTGGTTCCAAGACCAAAGAATAAGAATGTGATCGGCACAAAGTGGGTCTTCGGGAATAAATTGAATGAAGATGGACAAGTTACAAGGAACAAATCTAGATTGGTATGTAAAGGATATGCACAGATTGAAGGAATCGAATTTGAAGAGACATTTGCCCCAGTTGCCAGAATGGAAGCAATCCGTTTGCTTTTAGCTTATGCATGCTCCAAAAATATTAAAGTGTACTAGATGGACGTAAAATTAGCCTTTCTGAATGGGGAACTTGAAGAAGAAGTCTACATTGAACAACCAGAAGGATCTCAACTGTCAGAGAACACAAATTATGTGGGTAAATTAAAGAAGGCCTTGTATGGTCTAAAACAGGCTCCTAGAGCATGGTACTCTAGACTAGATAAGTATCTACAGCAGGCAGGGTTCAGAAAAGGAAGTGCAGACAGCAACCTATACATCAAGGTAAGTCAAGGTAATATTTTATTAATTGAAGTTTATGTTGATGATATTATTTTTGGTAGTGATGATGACAGGTTAAGACATAAATTTGCAAAAGACATGTAGAATGAATTTGAAATGTCGTTACTTGGAGAACTATCCTTCTTTATGGGACTTCAGATACATCAAAGCAACCAAGGAATTTTTATTTCTCAAACCAAGTATATCAGAGAAATTCAGTGAAACCAAATGTGTTGGTTAGAGTACAGTTTGTAGTATGTTGTGTAACAGTTTCAGATCGATTCAACAAATATTTTGTGCGGGGCATGCTCTACAAGGTTGCTCTCTAGAATAAGCCAGAATTCAGCAAGGTATGTCATTTTTGCTATAACTCATTTTCTGAGAGGTTTCAAGTAGTGACACTTGGATGAATTGCATAAAACACAATGAAGAACATTGTGTATAAGTTTCAGATCTTTATACATTACAAGTTCAAAGTTATGATTACTTCAAGTTAGGGTTGTTGACTAATCCAAAACTAGGCATGTGAGACTAAAGAAAAGTTTGATGAAAATGATAGTCTCTTGTTGTTAAAGTTAAGGAAGGTT
>ML777564.1:2919692-2933672 GCA_009831015.1 Picea engelmannii | reverse complement strand
AATCTTGGGCGGCCATAGAACGGGACATAACCATCCAAGAACAGAGAGAAGAAAGGCAGAGACAGTTGAGAAACTGAATCTGATCGAGCCTTTCCTCGTCTATTGATCTGAAAGAAAACACTATTATTTTGGATGCCTAGACGATGTGTTTTATAGCCTTAAAACACAAACTCTGGAACAACAAGGCCAAACATGAACATGTTGACATTAATTTTCTCGGTATTCAGGTGCAGAGCATACCAAAGCAGCTCATGAAACGGGCCTCGTACTCGGCATCGTATGGTCACCCTATCACAAGGCATTGAACTCGTTGAGCTGAAGCTCAATGAATTCCTCCGATAGATACCTCTCTCAGAACCGTTCCTTGAATAGTTCCCATGACACGTCTTCGACGGCCATTTTCAATTGCGGCAGGAGCATCTTCCACCATAGAAGAGCGCTTCCCTTTAGTTGGAAGACCACCATGTGGACCTTCATGTTGGAGGTATAGTCGCGAAGTGCAAAGCAGATCGCCCTATTCTCCAACCATGCCTCGGCAGCTGCGTCGTCCGGGGCACCAAAGAGCTTGGGAAATTTTACCTTCTCGAGTTCACGGTGAATGCTACCAGTACTTGTTGGGGCGCGCTATGGACCCTCAGGGGTACAGGCATCGCGGCCTTATCTCAGTACGGACGTTTTTTTTTTTTCAAGGCCCCCAATATTTCCCTTGAAGCTCCTTGTCTGACCATACACATCCCTTACAACAATCGACTCTTGACCAGGGAATTGTTCTTCTCCTTGGGGGTTGGACCCCTCTAGCACGGGTGCTACTAGAGGCATCGCGTCTCCTCCCCTGGAACCACGTCGTGAATCTCTACGGTGTCATCTAACCGTGCTTCTCACATGGGCAGGTTAAGGTTTTAATTAGCACTAGGTTATTACTCAAGGGTTTACTGTAGTCGAATGCATGGTTATCCACAGTCGCAGGGTTGAACCCGCTATGATACCATATGTAACGTCCCTCGTACGTTACGACAACATGCGACGCATAACAAGTGCAAAATTTATTTTATTTTATTAGCAAGAAGGTAACAACGACAATGGTCGATCAACACAACTCGACGATGAACCAACGCACGCAAATCAGGAAACAGACAAAATACAAATAATACACCCAGGTCGGGAAGCATAAGACTCTGGCAAGGTTATCATTCGCAATTATCACTCAGGCGCATAATGATCCCCTCATCAAGAATCATGCCACTACAAGGCGATAGGCGTGACAGTAACCATGGCGCAACATAACATATCTAGACCTTTAACCCAAGCTAAATCCCTCGCGCTAGGAGACTGAATCATCTGTCGATAAATACACAAAGAATACACCCAAGCACCCAAGCACCCAAGCAACAAGTAAACAAGACGCAAGGTGACATCACTCAAATTAAATTGCACAACTAACCAAAGGATTTCTTGTTTTCTTATGAGGCCCCTTTTTAGGAAGTCTCCCACACTGTAAAATAGAATAATTGAATAATATCTAAAAATTCATGTGCACATATATTCTATTTTAATTCTCCATTTAGTAGAATGTTATTTGAAAGTTGGCTTACTCATATGTGATACAAGAAATTAGCACTTACATTTGTTATGCCAAATTAGTGTTTACCATCATAAACAAGATAAATTAATATATTAAGAAAATGAATTCAAGGGGTTTTCTTTTGGATTAAAGAGAACTTCCACCTCATCTTATCAGTCAGTTTAAAAGTGTTGTCCAGAAATTATTATGCTATCTAACAGCAATATGCTAACTAACAATATTGTTATCTAACGACCATATGCCAACTAACAAAAATATGCTAACTAACATTGCTATCTAACAACAATATGCTAACTGACAATTGCTATCTAACAATATGCTATCAACGATAAATTCTTTGTCTAAACAACAGATAAATTCGTTGTCTAATAAAATCACTATCTAATAAAAACGTTGTCTAAAAAATTTGTTGTCAGACAATCAATATTGTTGCCTATTAATAAATCCATGCCTAACATAATAGCCATGTCTATTAATATTGTTGTCAACAATCATTATCGCTATCCATTATTAAACATTGTCTAGAGATGATAACTTTGTCTAACACATATCGTTGTATATCAAGGATTTCATGTCTAACAATTTTATATTACTATCCATTAATAATGATTCTCTGTCTAAAAATATTATATTATTATTTAACAATGAATCATTGTCTAACAATATTATATTGCTATCCATTAATAACGTCCGTCTAGAATTGATATTGATGTCCCCTAATAATAATTGTGTCCATTAATATTCGTTGGCAATCCATGCCAATGCCAATCCGTTCGAATGTCAATCCATTAAATCGCTATTAAATTCCAATACATTCAAATGCTATCAATCACAGTGGTAAGGGTTGGGTGAATTCGCGGTGTCAAAGATGAGTAAATCGCCCAGAAAACCATGGGAAAAAAGGTTGTTAAATATGCCATAAATCGTGGTGAAAATGCTATGTAAAAACTCCCAGAAAACGCCCAGGTATATGAAGAACATTACTATTGACAAACTAAGCATTTATGCAGGAATATAATGATTATAACAGTCAGCGCATAAGGTATGAAGATTCCCGAATTCGCCCAAGTATGAATGAGGAACATTTGTGATTTACATTCAGAGCATTTATGCAGGTATATAAGGAATAGAACAGTAAAAGAAAACATTGTGTAATCCATAACTGATTTACTATCAACAACAATGATATCATTATCCATTGTGCAGAATATATAAGAATACTTCATCGAATTTTCTACGCAGAAGGAATAATGATATCCACAATTATCATACAGAATCTACCACGCATGATTTACATGCAGAACATTATGCAGGAATATAAGGAATAGAACAGTAAAAGAAAACGTTGTGTAATCCATAACTGATGTATTGTCAACAACAATGATATCGCTATCTATTTATTCTATCAATCAATCAAATCGTTGTCATACATAGCAGCAAATACAACGCAGTCTTTCACCTATTAAAAACGTTTTCATTAACATATAAAAAATGTTTTCATTAACATATTAAAAATGCAAACATTCTCATATTAAAAACGCAGTCATGCACATATTAAAACACGGAGATTTTACCATTCAAGGCGCTGGGTAATATGCCAAGAAATCGTAGAGATGATATGCCAAGAAATTGATCATAGATGAATCATAGAGATAATCATTCAAAAGAAAACGTAGAGATGAATCGATCAGAGAGGAATCAAACAAAAACACAGAGATGTTCATTCAAAAGGAAAACGCAGAGGGTAATCGCTCAGGGATGAATCAATCAAAAACGCAGAGATACTCAAAGTTTAAGAAACTAAGAACACGGAGTAAAATCAGAGTTTAATCATTCAAGACGCAAAGAACCAAACAACTCTGAGAATCAATGCAGAGGAACAACAATGGTGGACTGGAGAGAATAATCGCCCAAGCGACAATTCCTTGTTGGGCAGATAATTCTCCTACAGTTATTATCCATGCACAGTAAAGCAGGGCATTTGAATCTAAGTCTTTAAACACCGAAGTGATGACCATCGATTTGGCTCCTGGTCGACTGCTCGGGCACAGACTAATAACTTAAAGGATCACGGAACAGAGGATAAAAACACAATCTGCAACCATATCTTCTCCATGGAGAAGCAAATAATGAAATGAAAGTGCAATCAAGGAATAAAGAAAGCACAGGCAGGAGATACAAGAACATAGGCAAGGTTTTGAGTCTGGGGCTCAATTTGGCCACGCGCAAATAGACAGTACTCAGAAATAAGGATATTGTGGATAGCAAGGGTTCTTACTGAATGAATCACGCGACAAGGGGATTATAAATACCGCAGAAATACATGTGCAAGGAAATCTCATGACAATTATATCTTCATCTTAGTACAGTAAAATAAAAAAGTGTAAATTAAATTTCATTGCAAGTAACAACTTTAATCGGCATACCTTAGCCAAATGTGAATGCTCTGAAGTCGTTGTCCCATGCACACTTCATCCATCTCCCACTTGCCGACCGAAGTGACCTCACCAGTACCTCCCAGCCAATGCTAGAGGTACTCTTCTTCCCTCTGAGCCCCCCGAGCTGCAAAGGGGCCACGCACACAATACCATAGAATGCTAGCACCCATCTCACCTCACAAGGTCGAGCTACCACTCGTTACCCAAGCCGGGTATCCCAAATCACACAAGAGAAAGTTCAGTCGAGATCAAATTTCAGCGGCGTAACGTTACGCAAAAAGATGAGATCCATACTCCTCCTCTTCCATCTCTTTTATAGAGTTTTCAAGTAATTAGTTTCCCAAATTCTCATTAAATTCCTTTTTCATTTAATTAATTTCAAAAAACCTTCCCCGTACACATGTCGCCCGATCCCCTAGTTGCACCAGAAAATCAATTTTATTAATTAATTAAATACTCCTATTTCCCTCACCCACCAAGAGCATTCCTAAAAACGCTCCTCGGTGTCCCAAAATTCCCTTACACTTCTTAAATGACTTACGCCTTACTTTTTTTTTTTTAACTAGAACGGTTATGTTGCATTAATCGGCTTTCTGGCAAGCCTGAATCAGAAAGTTACATATCTGAAGAAGGTTGGTGACCTCTAACAGTGTTGCCAACCTTCTTGTGAATGTCTTGGGAAACCAATCCCATTTGCTTCTTGAACTAATTCGAGAAAATGACAAAAATTGCATACATGAGTAAATTCTCACAAATTGTGAGCATAGTAGAAGACAGAAGCAAAGCATTAAACCGAAGGGGATGAAAATTTCCCCTTAATGTAGGGGTCCAGCTTTTTCTGAGAACCTAGAGAAATGTTGGAGGCCGCCTCCTTTTCTCTGCGCGCTTTATTGGTCTTTCTCCCTCGGGTAAGGGGTGGAGACGGAGCTGAATTGTCTTCCGGTTCAGATGTTTCCACAGAGACTGAAACAACCAGGCCTGCAGTGGCAGAAGGTTCCGGATCTGAAGCCCAAGTTTCTTTTGCTACCATTGTTTCTGGGGGGGTGGAGTCTGGAGGGCTTTCGTCTGCCGGGGGATCTTCCTTAACTGTTGTTGCTTCTGGATCCAGGGCTTCATCCTCCTTCAGCGCGTCGAAGCTGTTTTTAGTTTCTAGAGTTGCCTCTGCCGTATGGGTGGCCTTTGGGGTCTGGGCTAACGGATCCTTTCGCCTTGGCTGCCTTCGTCAGTTATTTACTGGCTGAAAATCATCTTCTTTGACCGGTCCCGGCTCCTCAGAGGTTTTGGGACAGCTTTTTGCGAAATGACCGTAAGCATGGCACCGCAGGCATTTAAAAGGAATCTGCTCGTAGTCCAGCTCTTGGATATGGCACCATTCCCCCAGGGAGAGCTTGATGACGTCCGGAAGTCCTTTTTCGAGATTAACCTCAACACAAATACGAGCGCAGGTGAACTGTTCCCCCTTCGGCTCCGCCCTGTCCAGGAAACGCCCAAGCTTATTTCCAATGTCCTCCAGAGAGCTTATCCCCCAGAGATGCAATGGAAGATGAGGCAGCCTAACCCAAACAGGGGCTGCTATGATCTCGGCTCCGGGGTTAAATTCAAGAGTCCAGGGGGCTAAGAACATCCCTTTCGACCCCATGAAATAGGGACCAGATCTGAAAATTAAATCACAGTCCGCTTTCCTCGTGAAGCTGAAGACAAAAAAACCTCTGCCTACTGTGTACAGAGTAACGTTTCCCTATATCAGCATCTTCCAACGATCATCCATCCATGCCTCCACTGTTTTGGGGTTTGGCCATAGCCCCGTAAACTTTCCGATGAGGGCATTTTCTGCTAGAAGGAGAGCAAGCTTGCAAGGGTCCTTTGGATCTAGCTCCAGAGAAGGGATCTCCTCCATCTTCTTAACAAACTTAGACGAGAGAGAAGGCTTGGATTTAGGTCCTGCTGAGCGGACTAACGTTTTGAAAGCTTCCAAAGGGTCTTTTTCCATCTCGGCGATCGGGACTGGGGCCATCGTAGAAGGCGGCGGCCTCCAGCAAGCAAGAGGCGGAGCAAGTCGCAGAGGCCACTTCTCCAAAAATCATGCCAAACAAAGTCGCAGGCGAGAGGGATCCGCAGCCCTGTATTCCCCTAGACGCTACTCCAATCGAAGACACGCCCCTGCAGACAACACCAAAACGCATGCAAGGCGAGAGGGTCACACTACTACGCCGATCCTTGGCCCTGTAATCCTCCCTGGTCGCTGCTACGCGCGTCCCTGCAAACAAAATCGGATCGGAGGCGGCTAGGGTTTAGGCCCTAGCCGCGTTGCTTCCTCTCGCTCCATCCGGCTCATTTCTAAAGCTGTGACTTACGCCTTACTTAATTTCTAGTTGAGTTCATAATTAGAAAGTTCCAAAGGCAAAATTCCTTACTAAGTTAGACATTCAGTGTTTTCTTTATGTTTCCCCTTTTCTTTAAGTTTCCCTTTTTCTTTAAGTTTCCTATTTCTTTTAAGTTTCCCCCTTTTTCTTTTTTAAATAAAAAAATCAATTTAGCAAGTGTAAATAAGGCAACCATTTACCCTTTTTCCTTTTTAATTAAAAATTAATTTAGCAATAGTAGATTAAAACAACCATATACCCTCTTTTCTTTTTAACTAAAAAATAAATTAGCAAAAGTAGATAAAAACAACCATTACCCCTTTTTTAAAATTTAATCCTCCATTATAATTTTGACTTTAATAAATAAGTTTGAATTTCTTACCCCCCTTCTTGTTACATGTTTATTTATTATTTTATTTTTTTGACCACATGTTCTACTTAGACCTAGGTTTTAATTTCACTAGGTTGGGCGACATTTTTTATCAGGAAAAATTGTTTTTAAACCTTACTTATCACATCATTCATTTTAAGGTCGTCTAGGTCCTAAGGAGGCATAATTTTCTAGGCACTAGGTTTATTCACTTATCAGTTAAAATCGTGACGTGCCCTTCAGGACGCACTATGTGCTCCAAGGGTGCCACTCCCCTCTTCTCGTTTTCCTTGTGCGACGTGCCCTTCAAGACGCACTACATGATCCAAGGGTGCCACTCACCTCTTCTTGTTTTCCTTGCACGACGTGCCCTTCAAGATGCACTACGTGCTCCAAGGGTGACACTCGCCTTTTGTCTGGATTTGGTAGACATCAAACCCCTGGAGTCAATATTCCGCCAGGTGATCTTGTGGGAGATTAAGGGCACCTAAGGAATAAGGCCCCTACCTTATTGTGTGCCCCTTAGAATCATCATGAGCGACTGTCATAGTCTTCCCTCGTGGCATCGTGGGTCTTCTCGAACGAGGTAATCGTTAACCTACAATTCGAGCCACAACGAGAGTGATAGTAGGTCGTGGCAGGGTTGCTGCCACACCTCTCCCTCAAAGTCTTTGGTTGTCTTGCGTGACCCCTCTACTCCACATGTGAGTCTAGTCAGAAAGCTATTGTCAGCCTGCATCCATCAATGAATCATGTCAGCAATAATAATCAATCATCATAACATCTAATCATATGTACATATGTCACATCAACAACATTCAAACCCCAATAGTCCACTCCCTGACTCGATCCGGATTCCAAGGGGTTTCATCGATGCCTCTGCATCCTCAATGTCCAAAGTCTTGCACACTTAAGAGAACCCAATCAATAGCACTTGTCTATGTAAATACAACAAAATAACAAATCATCAATCCATAATATCTCATAATCAGAATCAGAATGACCAATAATATAATAACCCGGATCACTTGCACGCAAGTGTCCTCAAAGAATAAGTTCGCTCAGTGCACACAAGAGCGGGATGTTACAGCACTGGAGTGTGTTTTTTTGAAATATACCTACCACGGTGCGCAATTTTGTTAGAGCACCGGTGCGTCGGTATTTTAGGAGCACGTTGGAGTACATTTTTTTTTAAATAACCCTCCCACAGTGCGCCAAGTGTTAGAGCACCGGTGTGTCAGTATTTAAGGAGTGCACTGAAGTATATATATATATATATAAGCCTACCACAGTGCACCATGTGTTAGACCACTAGTGCGTCAGTATTATAAATGCATTGGTGCACTTGGTATTTATAAAAGCACCATGAAAAAACTTCCACTAAAACCTTTGGTTGCTAGCCTACGCTAGTGTCTTCCTCTATAAACAGATTTTTGTGCTATTTTTATAGGGGCTTTTGCAAAAACCTCCGCTAGAGGGTATTTTCCTTGTAGTGATTTCATATTTGTTGTGATGTATATATCTTAATTTATTTACAATCATCCATGTATGTTTTCTAACAAGTGATAACATATAAAGAAGAGACATCCATACATCTTATTCACATTGGATTAAGTATGTGTTGTGAGTAAATGTTGGAGTGTCAAGGGTTAACTAAAATTTGTAAGTAGCTATGTTGTTTTACTTCCCTTATTTTATAATTAATGGAACAACAAGAAACCTTCAATTCTATTTTTGTCATAACATATAAAACTCATAAGAAACAAAGTACAGAGTAGAGGCAATAGAATAAATCTCAAGAGATGGCATGAACCATGGTTTCGAAAGAATGTGTATCATTTATGAAGTAATGACTACTATGGTATGTTTTTTTATTTGTGTAATCATTTATATTATATTATAAATGTAGATATACTCAATTACACTTTATTTCTATGTTTGTAGATGGAACATGAAGGAGCACAATGTCAAACTCAAGCAAATCAACAAAACATTCCAAATAACCCAAGTAAAATATCTCATGTAAGTGATGAAGAAATGAGGCATGCAATCACCACGAGCAACGACAATAGTTCGAGTAACAAATGATGATCATCAAAATTGAATGTTACAAGTTGTATATTTTCTAATGTTTATCTATGATAATTAGACATGTTGTTTAATGTAGACAGAGTGTCCCAATTGGATGACAACATGTTACCAATAACTTAAACAATTATTTATTGACATTTTGAATATTGTGGACCTTTATGTTGTCCCATTTTCTGTAAAGAAGGGTCTCTTATTTGTATATAATAAAATGATTTTTTTATTCTCTTGCATTATCTAGTGTTGTAAAATTTTACATTCTTGACTAAATATGTTGATGTTTTTCATTGTTACAATGAACATATATATAATCAATTGGTATATTTGTTTAAATGATACAACACATTAATGCAATGATTTATCCAAATGTAATAATTAAAATATAAAAATTCATATTATTATTGAAAATATTTGATTTTCTAATGATTGATTGACCATTTGTAAAAAAACAAGAAGTTGCATAATTTGCATACCTCCAATGTGGAAATAATTTAGTGCTAAAGCATATCACTGCATTGTATTCACTTGAACTCAATGGTGCAATTCATACCTACTTATGCACCGGTGCATTTAAATGAGTATTACAAACCGGTACGAGAAAATTTAATAAGTGCACTAACAAGAAGAAATGCATCGCTTCCTTCAATGAATTGTTACCATTGTTTTTATCGTTATTGTTGTCATTATAAGAATTTACGGTGTGCAAGATAATATATGCACTGGTGCTTTTACATATGTAATATGCAAAGGTGCTTTAATTACATAAACTACACATTGAGGATTCATAATATATAATATGCATCTGCGCATAATTCCACTTATTTTTAAAGCCCCTATGCATATCAAAATGTGGTGTACATGTGTATTTTATTAATAGAAACACCTCGGTGATTTCAATACATAAAAAATATGCACCGAGGCTTCAAAAATATGTTATATGCATTGTTTGTATATTTTGGTAGCACATTGGTGCATAATGCATATAATATTTTCACTGGTGTGTCATATCGGCATAAGCGCACCTATAAAAAAACTCTACTAGAACCTCTAGCTGCACAAAAAATTTAGTTATACTGGAAATCTATTAAAACCTCTACTACCAATTGCTAAGGTTTTAGCAAAGGTTTTTTTTTTTCATTTTTCCCAATCTTGTAACACTACATACCTCCCCAAAAAAACCTCCACTAGAAGGTGTTTTCTTTGTAGTGACCCCCATATTATTCTATTAGTCGGGCATCATGTTAGAGGATCAACATCGACAAAACTTGATTCCTCAATCTTATGCTGAAAATAAGCAACAAATCTATCCAATCTAGCATTTGTACCCCAAATCTTTGTTCTAGAGAGTGTGAAATTAAAATTGTTGCCTATAATAACCCTCTCCTCCTTTATATATTGCAAATCAGAAAAGGAATCCCATAACACTTGCACATCTTCATAAGGACCATAAGTTTGTCTCAAATATTTGAAAAGGAACTTGGTCCAGATACCTGAGGCAATACCAAAATAGTTTATTAGAGAAACTAATCGAATCCACCTAGTCACTAAGCCTCCATAATTCCCAACAACATCTAAGGACTTAAATTCCTAATCCTTTAATAATATACCTAACTCTCAAACAATGTTTTTCCCTTCACCCATGGTTTCTTACACTAATAGATCATCAAGTCTATGGTTGAACTCCATGAGCTTGACCATGGAAAGTCTTTTTTGGGGAATTCCTAGACCTTGACATTAATGGGAAAAAAAATCATTTGGAAACCCTATGGGGGGTTTTTCATGCTCTAAGGACCCCCTAGAGAGTTTTCCATTTCCCTTGCTAGATATTGTTTTGTGCTTTATCTTGGGCATATCGCATCTAAGATTTTTTTCCTACAAACACAAAACCAAACTACGAAATTGGATCTAGTCCCAGGCCCCCAGGGATATATTTAACTCCTTTTCCATAAGTTTCATTTCTAGGCCTTAAATAATATCTACCAGAATCAGATGAATCATTCTTACTTTGACATACTCAAATTTCCCCCCTTAGTACTAAATTAACTTATGCACTTTACAATAGATTCTATTTTTTCTTTCCCTTAGGGTGAAGAGGAATTTAGCTACCTTGAATTCACAAGCTTATTTTTAGGGAGGTGGTTATGATTATCATGGCACTTACTGGAAAGAGGTGAAAAACTAATCTCCAAAGGCAGTGTACCATCTCCAACTACTGAAACATGAGCCTCATGAGATTGTAAACTACTTGGACCAAAATGTTTTGCCTTGATCTCCTTACCAAGATTTTGATTTATTAGTTCCTTCTCCACTATAGTAACAAGGCCTGAGGGAGAAAACACATATACAATATGGTGGAAAGAGCATCCCCCTTGATTACCTTTTCTTTTGTAGCTTCACTAAAACTTTGTGCCTTTTTTTACATCAAACCCTTTTTATGAATAATTGTTTACAGTCCTCAACCATCTGAACATACGAGGGACAACGCACACATTAAAAAGGAACTTTCCAATAATCTAGAATCTTATTATGACTTTTGTCTCATCCCACTATTTCCATAGATTCCACCAAACCCTCATTCAAATCAATCTCCACCATAACACAAGCTATAGTTCAGTAAGAGTTAGAGAGAAAGGAAATCTCCACCTCCAAAACCCTATTGGGAGAGTCCCCAATAGCTTGTAATGATTTCTCCAACCAAAATTCTAAGGGAAGACAGAGAAATTTTACCCATATTGGGGCTTTCCTAGAAACCTCTTACCTAGGATCAAAATAGATTAACCAAGGTCTCAACGCCAGATATGATGAGTTCCAAAAGAATCACCCCTACATTATCTTCTTTGCATCCTCCTTGCTATGGAAGACGAACCCAATTCAACCCCCAGAAAAGATAGGAAAAATTGATCTGTAGCCCATAATTGGAGAGAACGAACTCTACAACCAATCATTCAAAGAATGACTACTAATTTTGAGACTATGGAATCTCCCATTCATCACCTTCCCCATATATTTAGTGATGTGCTCCACTTTATTGTCATCACTAAGCATAATTTTCACTAGACGTTGCCTCGTCTTCAACACTTTTTTTATCCTTTTCACCTTTGGCCCTCTATGGGCATCAAAATACCACCTTCCTTCTCAACCCTTAAAAGGACTTTGAAATCCAGACTCTTACCAATGAACCAAGAACCTCATTAAAACCCTATCTAAGCCTTATTATTACCAGAACTAGAAGCAAAAATAGATACTTTATGAGATGAGGAAAACTTGTGAGAGTTTTCCACCAAATGCTTCTCGATATCCTCATTTGGTAGAAATAGATATGACGATGGAACTTGGCCCCGACAAGAATCTCTCCCCGCAAAATGATTCCTCCAAGAAAGAACCCACAAAACCTAGTATGCTTGATAAAATCAACCTATTTAGCATTAGTATTGGAGCTGAATGGACTCCAAGCTCATAATAGATATAGAACAATCTGAAAGTGATGAAACATTCACTAAGGGGTCAACTTTTGATTCTCGAGACTGCATTGCAATATTCGATGGCAAAGGACATATAAGTGCTCCATGTGCATATGCCCCTCTGACTAATGAAGCATCTCTTGATGTATGATTGAATTGACAATATATGGTACTTGGATTGACCGAGCTTGCAAAATTTGACTTGGGAAAATCTTTACCCATGAAACCCCCAGTGCGTGTGGTCTTTTTTAATTAGGAAAGAATTGGATCCTAACCCCATTTCATATCCTTGGTTAGGTTTCAAAAAACTAGACAATGGTGATGTAAAGATTTGGCTTTCCTAAAAGTCTTTAGATCAACCTAACAATTATTCATATCTATCCATCAAACTAGCCAAGCCCTCAACACCAAATGAAGAATTACAAACCATATATATACATATTTTAATAAACTTAAGGGATTAGCTCAAACAATTGTTACAAATGTTATTGAGAATTTGAGTGTGACAATATACTTTAATAATTATAATATTATTAAGTTAACCATCTCATATTATTCAACATAAGATGTTAATGGAATATATAAACATATCTTATATCCACTTTAACCTTTGAACAAATTAAAATTTCTTAAACATAAATCTTATTCCAAATATTTAAGCCATTAAAAAAGTTCACACAAAAAAAAATTGACAACTAAACAATAATTTATTGAATTGAAACTTTAAGATATTATAACAAAATATTATTATATTTTGAGTGGGCCTAATGGTTAAGAACATGTGTTTCCTCTTAAGGGGTCACAGGTTCAAATCCAGAGGGGGTAGGGTATGTATACTTTCGTAGACTTTACCAGTCAAATCGTTGGGCGGAGGAGGGTCCCTTGTCCCACAAACAAGAAGGTCTCATACACCAATTTGGTATGTTGGCTTGACCATGACCTTAAAAATAGATTATTATTATTATTATATTAATCTAAATCTAAATCCAACTAATAACTATATAATCTTAAGATCTACCTATGATGATGGCATGTGTTATTATGATATGTGTCCCCATATTGACAAAATATGCATAGATATAAATCATGACTAGCATGTTTGCTATGCACCTGAGTGCAATGACACTCATTATGTATATCGGTGAAACGTGCTATGCATTACTGATCCCACCTATTCATAAATGTTAATCTACAAATTCGATAGAGGAGAAATCATGCCACGTGGTCTGAGGATATTAAAATGAATACAAACAATGGTATATTACAATGTAAGCAGAAGTAGTGGTGTAGTCGTAAGATCCCACCCATCGCATGAGTAGTGGAGGTTATGGGTTCATAATTAATAACTACTTTATTAAATTGTTTAAGTTAATTAATTATGCTAACGTTGAAGCGACTTTAATAGATTATTTAACGAAAGGTGAAGATGCGTTGTATGGATTAATTAATTTCCTTTTATGTGTTCATCAACAATTATATATATATATATATATATATATAATATATATATATATATATATATATATATATATATATTATTTTTTAAAATATATATATAGGAGTAAGTTAATTATATAATAAAGGGATTTTATTTTTAGTAGCGGTAGGGACGAGGTTATTTTTAACTTCAAAGGAAAGTAGAAATTAGTATATGTATAGGGGAATTGATGAAACCTCA
>ML777564.1:2890692-2906184 GCA_009831015.1 Picea engelmannii | reverse complement strand
TAACATGGGGGACTATTTAGCAAAGAAGGGGATCTCATTCATTGTGTTTTTCACATTGAGGGGGAAGAGAGGATGGTGAGTAGGATTGTTGTAGTAAGAATGTTTGAAAAGTTATCCCTTGACTGAGATGTCTAGAGTATGGGTTGAGTGGGAAGAACGAAAACCATAACTAGTAAATTTTTTGTTCTTGTTTCATATCCCAAGACAAGGAATATGCAATATTTTTCCACTATGATTTATACTTGCCTATAAATATTGTGTCACAATGTTGATTACAACTTAATTATACAATAGGGGACATTACAATATGGTATCAGACTTGAATATAATTCCATCGTTATGTGTTTGCATCACCAGTCTAATTAAGTTGTTATTGAGTACCCCATCCCTTTAACAGTAGTACAGAGGGGGTTGGGTATGTTACAATATGGTATTAGATCTATTGGTTACAACACTAGGGATGTATGGGCTATGAATTACATTGTACATGAAGAAATTAAAATTTGCATACAAAGTGTTTGACAAAAGGTCAAAAATGAAAATGGGGAAAATGTAGTTTGTAGACCATATGTTTGACAAAATGCCAATGAAGAATAAGTGTATAAAGTCACAATTGAGAAATTCATGGCTTGAAATGCCTAGCTCATGCTCTTGGCAAAGCATATGGGCTAGGCATGAAAGCGTTGTTGGTTATAATCATGAAATACAGAGTTCAACTTTATGAAAAATGGGAGTATATATCGATTTTGACATTGATAGAGTCAAAATTATTGGCAATAGAGTTAAAAGTTAGTCTAAACAGTAAAAATATTGATAAGAGATCGGTCTAGGAAGCTAGGCTTGCAATATATGGCTATCAAAATATTAATGGTGTGATTGAAGGCTAAGCATCAAAATTGAATAATTTGAGAGCCTAACTTTCCAAAGAGACAATAACAAAAATTGCTCACATGATGACCATAGTTATGAAGTGACCATGGGCTTATGAAGTGGACCGTACATGTCCACATGGAGGAACCTATGTTATGTTGGACTGAACAAATGTGTGGAATCCAAGATTTGGGATTAGAAAATATGGTATATATGGAGGAGTGGTATTGGAATGCATAAAGTGGTATTGTAAAGCCTCAAATCATGGTTTTGGAAACCAACATTTGAGCTCCACAATGGTAGAATGGTACTAGTGGTATTGGAAGGCGGTAATTGGTAAATTATTATCCTCATTTTGTGGATAACTAAAGAGATGATGTCTCAAGCCCCTCAGATTGCAGATATGGAGTGTCGAGAGACTACATGACCAGCAATACCCTTTGCACAGATGGAAAACCCACTCACCACCACAGATGGTCATAGGTTTACAGATGGCATCCACCACACCAATTGGCTTTTGGAAGGAAGTGGGCCTTGCTCCATGAGGTACAAGTCAGTATTATGGTGAGCATCATTTCAATACTTAAGCCATTTGATTATGTTGTATCTTAGATTGCTCTAGATTTCATTATATGTGCTTGGACATTATGCCTCTTGCCCTGCTTCACCTTGGTGGTTGATATTGTGCCCTAGTAAGTGTTCTTTTTTGGGAATGGGTTTGCTATTGGAAACTCCCTTAATGAGCCATCATATCATTCATGACCATACTTACCATTTCCCATCATTATTTCCCTCCATTTAGTTATCTCTTGGGATTTTAGGGTGTATTGACCCAATAAGAAGTTTTCCCTCATTCTATGGGAAGAAGGGGCTAAAGGCCCAGAGGGGTGGGTGTTGGGTAAAAGATAAAAGCCTTATATAAACCTTCCATATGCTTCACCCAGGGATCACTCAAGAAATCAATGAAACACCTATCTTTGAATAAAAGGGGACCCACAATATAATAAAGAAATGCTTGAAAGATTAGTTGAAGGATAGGAGGTCTCATCACGAGTCGACCTATCACATCCATGAATATATAGTGGTATGATATTACCATCATCTGGTCACCAAACCAGGGTAATGGCTCTCAGTTGCATGGATGGAAGAAAGGGGGTCTCATCACAAGCCAACATTCTTATTTCCATTAGGTGTTTGTGGGTGACATTTCCACCACCTGGTCACCATGCCAGGGCAATGACCTTTAATCTCTCCTTATGCTATCATGATATAAAATATAAAGAAATAAAGATAAAAGGAAAATGATGGGCTTGGAAAAAGTGCATTGCGGACGAAGGTACCACACACCCTCTACAAAGGCACCCATGAATAAGACACTATGACCCCTAGTATGTCATGAGCCCTATGCCCATGGAGTCTTGACCCCATCTACCTCATACACTTTGCATGGCTTAGAGAGGGACCTCTTGGAGGCTCTCCTTGACCTAGGGAAAGATCTGCCCAATATGACACCTCGTCAACCCTCCATACTTAAGCTTGACAAGTCTCATAGTGTCTTTTGAGTTGTTAATTGTTTGATATGATGATCTTTGATGCACATGCTTGGATGGATTATTTATTGATTGGATTAACTTATCATGATGTTATGAGTTGAGATCCTTGGAGGGCGTGTTCATTTGTCTTTGCAGGACCTTGCTAGTGGACAATTGTGGGAGAAAAATCCTAGCTTGGGCTTCCATGGGGCTACAAGCCCACTGGTTGGATGTGAGGGGCCTGAATGTCGGATGAGAGATATCAAACTTGGAAGGCCTCAAATATGACTTGGACAACATAGCTTAGCCCCCACATGCCAAACATTTTTCCTATGAGAGGCAAAACATCACTTCTAGAGACATGACGTCACCTAGTGGTGTTAGGGCTTGGTGGTGAGGTGCTACTCATTTACACATGGACATTTGAGGAGGAGAATGGTCTTCATCGGGTATGAGTGCCTAGATGCTTGACACATGGCCTTTGGTGGCCCATCCATGCTTCTCCAACACCAATGACTTCCTCAAAGTGGCAAAACATCCCCTAAAGGGATGACGTCCTCCTAAATTAGGGTTTAATTTGTGCAAAAAATGAAATTTTAAGTGAATTGTTTAATATTATTTTGTTAAGAGGGAAAGATTAGGGTTGTTGACCCCTAATCTTGTGTTTTACTCCTTATTTTGTGGACAAGCTATGTTAGTTAAATTTTGTATAAATAGAGATCATAATATCTCATTTTAATCATAACTCTCCCTCTTGTGAGAGGCTTGGTTTGAAATTTTCAGCCCTCTTGTCTCTTTTATCTCTTGTTCACTTGTTTTATGGCTATTTTATGAATGGTTGATGGAGGAAGGCCTAGTGCTAGCTTTGGATGATGCTTTCTAGCTCTTGTGGTGAATTGTCTTAGCATTTCTCTTGATCTTGGTATGGTTTTTACTCTCTTGCTATCATTTAATTCAAGTAAAATCTTGTTATGCTAGGAGCTAGGTGGGAAGTATAAGGGCATACACCCCCACCATAGCCTTCATCATTTTGTTTGCTTCATCTCATTGATTAAGGGTTTGCTAAGAGAAGTATAAAGGTATACACCCTCATAGCTTAAACCCTAGCTTAGAGAAACTTGTCTTGGGGAGTAAAAGGGCTTACACCCCCAAGGAGGTAGCTTCTCTAATCTCTTTGTGACTCCATTAACCCAATAGTAAAGGCACTATTCATTGATTTGTTGCATTGGAGAAATAAAATAATGCATTGGGAAACGTGATTTTCGGTCATTTTTACTTCTTGCAAAGTGGATTGTTTTCCTTGTGCCTTGGGAACCTCACAACCACTAGGGCGTCCCCATATAGGGGCTAGTTATTGCTACTGTTACAAAATTGCATCTTCAGCCATTATGTCTACAGAAACCCTAACTTACTTGCTTTAATAACTCTCTTATCAACCATTGGATTTTGCTCAAAGTTTGCACACTTACTCTCCTTGTCCTAGCGCACTTTTTTGGCAAAGTTTGAGGAGATTTCAATGGTTTATTTTCTTCCTATAATACATTGAATGTTACAGCCATAAGGCTGATATAATTTTCTGCATACAAGTTTATACAACAACCTTTTCTTTTATGCTAAGAGTATTGGTTTTTCATCTTGAGTTTAGCTAGTCATTTACTAGTTTTTCTCTTGCATTTTCTACTTGATCTTTAGCATTTATTGAGCAGCTTATAGTATCTTTTTCTTACTGATATATACTTTTATCTATTGCTTCAAATTAGGGACAACAAGCTTAACTTTATGATCCAACTAACATATACTATTTCAAAGTGTCTTTTCTTGTGTCTTGGGTAGGTACAATCATCTAGAGAAGTGTTATACCTGTGGGGAAACAATTTCTTGATTTGCAAGGAATATCTTTCCACCTTTCACTCCACTTAGACTTGACCTATAGGGGCTTCATTTCCATCCATCTTCATCTCCATATCAAACCCCCTAGGGTCACTGGGATCGCCTCCCTAGAGTGACCTAGTCACCCTTGAAGTGTGGGACCTACATCGAGGTGACATTGGGTGTAGGATCCCCAAGTTGTAGCACTTGTTTCGTGGTTGGGTCGGGCTTTTCCAAACCTACAACTTGCGTTATAACATGTATTATGAAGCCTCAAAGAGTGGCTTTAGAAGCTAACATTCAAGCTCCACAATGGTTGAATGAGCACCATATGCATGGGTGGTTTACCATTGTAAAGCATGTAGGTCATATTAAAGGTCAATAGCCGGTAGTAGATCTAGATTAGTGATTTTGGTTCCTTTGTGGAGAACATGGAGACCAAAGGATAGGGACACCCACGGTCCTATTAGTCTTTGGATATGTTCCACATGGAAGTTCCACATGTATGATAAGGTATATGGCCCCATGTATATATATAGGTTCCCATCAGGCTTAGGATATGTGCCACATGGAAGGTCCACGAGTATGATAAGACCTATGACCCCATGTATAAACTATATCAAATGATCAAATGGAATATCATGACCAAAGGTAAATCACGATTTTGTAATATTGTTCTAGTCTTAATATTTTAACATCATATTTTAATATTTGTAAAAGATCACTTTTATGTAATAAAAAACCTTGTCACTTTCATTAGTAACTTAAGATTTAAGTTAGGGTTTTAATGTTTTTTGGTATAAATAGGGGTATCCCCATCTCGTTTGTATTTCTTATCATTCTATCAATATAATTAACAAGTTTATTTGTAGAAGTATTCCTATATTATTTGAATTTATAGTAGTAATCCATCCTTGACTGTGTCGGTGCCCCCACTATTTTCAGTGTGTTTAATCTTTTTTTTCCAAGTTACAATGGTTAGGGAAAATTGTTGAGTATTTCCCCTCATTTTGAGGATGGTACCCAAGGTAAACCCTAGAATCCTTAGGGCACTAGGTTAATCAACAACAAGGCTCGAAGCCATTACAACAATATACTCATTAAGAGCTCAACATGTCACTTCCTGGAATTGAAACTGGGTGGGGAGGATAACAAATTCCTCCCAACCACTTGAGCTAAACCCAATTGATACGTGTTTGATATTTATTACTATTATTCTTAGCTTTCTATTTTAATAATTTATATAATTATAGTAATTGCACCATTTTTAACATGTACATACTACAACCAGTTAAAACGATTAATAAATAAAAAAATACTAATATCATCAACAATATAGTCGTATCTCCTTGTTTTAAATAAAACAATCTAAAATATGTCTTCATTATTGAGGTGTTTCATAATTATACTTTGCATATCAATATTTTACCATTCCTAATAAATAAGTGCTTCATAGTTCTTAAAATAGATGCAAATGCATAACCCAATGTTCAAATCTCCAACATTGGCTCCTTGTTAGCACTTTGTCATCGGTTATAAGTCTCCATGTTTATCTTTCCTTCCCTTCATGATAGTATTAGAATATTCATAATAATTATAGCACATGGAAGCATGTTTAGTCTTTATTATGTTTCCTCAATAGTGTAATATGGTCAACTGTGTGTGGTTGGTCATATGTTTTTGGAGAGCTTGAATCATCATGTTCATTTGATGTTTTTAGTTATACCTTCTATCTTACTGTCATCCTATAATTGTTTCCTTCACATCCCAATGATGAGAATTTAAAGATGGTTTTCATATGATTAAATAATTTAAAATAACCTGATATGGTCTATGCTCTTGATCATGGCTATAAACAACTAGTATGTTACATTTTGAAGATGAATGTTGCACCTTGCAAGTAAAAAAGACCAAGGTTCTCTTTGTTGAACCACAATAAAAAAAAATAAAAATAAAAACTTAACATTAAGGAATAACAAGATGAGCTTGATTTCCATGATCTCAACTCCTCCAACTCTTGGTTCTCATGCTCAAATATTATTAACCATTAGAGGGAAGTCCTCTTCACTCGTAATTTCCAATTTGGGTAAGAACTTAGATAACCGATCATGGACAATGGTAACTAAACGAACTAATTGGTTTATTAAGAGTTGGTCAACTTAATACAACTCCATATCATATATATAACTATGTCATCTTAAATGGTTCAAGGAAGCAGGTTCATTAATGCCCATCACCTGTAAGTGTTCTACCTTTTTCCATTCAACCTTACATTGATAAAATTCATTGTGATGATACAACTTTTAATTGTCTTAACATGATTCTTGGTAAGTTTTAGATACTAGATGGATGCAGGGGCACAATATGATGGGTATTACAACACCTCAAAGCATCTAAATGATAGTAAGAGTTACCAATTCAACTTTTCTTCCGCTCAATTTGGAAGACAAGTTTTTAAGAAAGTCAATCACCATAAATTCATAACTCTCTATTCTTTTTAGTGCTCAGTCCTCTTAACTTGTAACAAACCAACCTTCTTCATGTGTTTCACACTTTACCAAGGAAGTTACCATCCCAACATTGATTCAAAGACCTTATATTCTTCTTACTTCACACAATTCTTCACTCACTTCACTCATTAAGAAAATTGAGTTATATGCTTCTATTGACACCTCTTATCACAATACTCTTAATAGCAAGGATATTGAGACCTCTTATCATAACACTCTTCATCGCAAAGATATTGAGACCATCTCATATGTACATGTGCCTCACTAACCCATGGTCATATAAGTTCTTTAATGAGGAGGATATTTCTTCTTCCTTTTTTTTTTTTAACCAGAACTTGAGAATTTTGTATTAAAAGTGGCCAGAAAGGCAAAATATTACAAAGAGAGCATGCTTGTTGTTTCAAAAAAAATCTCCAACGAAACCTTCAATTTTTTCCTATCATCTAAGACCTTCTTTCGCAATTTTACATTAGACACATATATACTAGCATGCCATCTATAACACCTATAAAGACATTCAAAATGCATACATACTTCTAGAACTTTTAACAGAGTTTTTTTTTGCAGATTTGGATCGAGAGGAATATGGGGCTAGTCCATGTCCATTGATCCATTATGTTTCTCTCCAAATTCCTCGTCCTTGTCATTGTCCTCTATTTTACTTGCAGTATATCTTGTAGGTGTGGATTTTGAAATAGATGCTTCACTTGAGTATTGGACATAGCACTTTATTTTGTAGCAAAACCTTTCAATTTCTGAATTTTTTTCTCCATATTCTCCTAGAATGCCCATAATATCGTTGTAATTCTCTTGTTGTTTTATTTCCATGTTATGCATCATTTCAAAGAGGGACTTGAGGGAAATTTCATTATTGTCCAGAGACTCTCCATGACTCCTTAAAACCTTGAAAACATCTATGATATCTTGGGGATCCATTATATGCCCAATTCCAAAAGGAACCCTCTTTTTTATACCAAAGATTATGAAGACCAGTATGACTAGAGAAACTCCAAAAACCCTCTTTAAAAATATACAGAGAACTAATGCGAAACAAAGTGAAAAATCCATACCATAAAAGGTATTCCAACTCCACTCCACTTCATCAAGACGAAAATCCAAACCAAAAGTGAAAACCCTTTTGTCCACTAACAAATTGTCCCACTAACAAAAATGAACCAAAAAATCAAAACGTAAATCATCAACAAGCCAAGATACTAGGCTTATACAATCCACACTTCCTTATAAAAGGGCACCACAAAAATTTTGCATGACAAGAATGTCACCACACACCGATAACAATACAAGAAACCTAGATGAAGACAGAGACACTGAGCCCCTCCCACTAAATACATAAGCAAACGAATAGCCTCCTAACAAGTTAGTACCAGATGAAGATACTTAAGAGCATATTAATGAAGACAACCACTATGTTGCATCATGAAATTACACACCATGAGGCATTTACCTGAAATACGAAGTGTTGAAACCGTTCAAGCATAAGAGCATTATCCTCCTTCATTGTTGACCAAAGAGATACCATCCAAATATGATCCCAGATACTGTCAAAAACTAAAATCAACGCTCCATAAATTATCCCACATTCATTTATATCTTCCCAAGCCTCACTTGAAATAGTCCCACTACACATAACGGAAATGAATGCATGGAGTATAACATAATCTCTCTCCCATAGCAATTTTAGGCTGTATCATGAGAGATTTTTACTTGGAGCTCCATCTCATATGCTTGACACTTGCATGTCTTTAATTATTACCTAGAAGTTTGGAAATTCCATGTCTATGAAATGAATTGGAGGGGGTGAGCTTAGGGGATATAATAGAGTGATACAACCCCATTTTTATTGAACATTCCTTGTAATAATCTTGAAGCTCCATTAGCCATACCATCTGCCTTGCCATTATGCTCTCTCGTAACATGGTAGAAATAAATTTTGACTAACTTTTGTGATTTTGGAGAGGATTGAAGCTAGTTGAAAGTCTTTCACATATTCTTGATGAGTTAATGAATTAATTACAATCTTTGAATCTCCTAAGACTACCAATTCTCTTATTCCCAAGCTAATGATGATGGGCAGTCCCTGCAGAAGAACATAAGCCTCAACTTGGTTGTTCATTGCAATTCCCAACCCCCAAGCATAGGTAGATTCATGTTTTCCTTCCGGGTCATAGATGACCCCTCCTGCTCCTGCCACCCCTATATTACCTTTTGATGCTCCATAAAATAAGATAATGCATGAGCTCTTTTTTACTTCCATTATTTAAACTCTCATTCCCCAAGTCTAATTTTCCAACTAGAGGGAGCTAAATGCATCTTAGCTTTTGAGACCATTGAGATTGCTCCAAATTGTTTTATCTAGTCCTTTTCTTATATATCCAATGGTTTCTTATTTTGCAAGGATAATTTCTTTGAGAAGAGGGTTTTTGTCACGATACTTTTGGCTTTTTTTGCCACGGATATTGGGGTTTTTGAAATTTGCTTGAATATTTCTTTGTTTTTTGCTTGTTATAGTTTCCATAAAATGATTTTTGGAAAGGATGCCTAGATCCATTTGAAAATGTTTTTCCCTTTGAGATACCCTCTATATGATCCAATCCATCGAGTGAATATCTCATTCCAGCATGTTGGCCTATGAAGTCTATGGATTATACCTGAAAATGTGATATCCTAGACCTGTATTGCAAAAAAGCATTCCAGAAATAATTGTCTTCCTGTTTCCTCTACTTTCCTACACAACACACACTAGTTTGGGCCTTGAATCCCTCTTTTTTTTAATATTCTCAGTTGTTAGAATTCTTCCATGTACAAGTAACCAATAGAAGACGTTAATTTTTGGTAGGCCATTTAGAGACCAAACCTTGTTCCATATTGTGGACCTTTGAGGTAGGGGGAGTATTTGGAGTTGGTGTATATATTCATATTTGACAGTAAATCCAGAAGGACCATATCCATGTTGATCTAGCGTCCTTTTTTTTAGGCTCGCATCCTTTCAAAAGAGAAATTAAAGAAGAGAGTAGGGGGCATAAAGGGGGCGAAGGTTCTTCAAATTTCTATCCTAGCCAATCTCTCGAATTCTGGGACCAATTGGAAATATCATATAGAGTATTGTTGTTTCTTTCATTCATCTAGATCTTAAGAGGTAACAATACTGGAAATTCCTCCACTAGTTGATGTCTCATTATGATGTCTTGCCATATTCTTATGTCTTTGTCATTGCCCGGTACCCAAGTTAATTTGGAATGAATAAAAGGGATTGCATAATTGATTAATCTATATATGTGTGATCCCCTCTTATTTTCTATTTCACCCTCTATAGTTTGTTTCCTTTTCTTCCTAAAGTATTTTTTCCATATCGCCATATTCCACCAATCAACTTTTCAAGTTATCAATCGCCATACCAATTCCCCCCCAAAATACAAATTGAGAAGAGATGGATCTCTTATACCTATACCTCCTCTATATTTAGGAGCCTAGAGCAGATTCCAATTAACTAGGTGATATTTTTTGGTGTATGATTTCCCCCCTTACCATAAGATTTTTTTAAGATCTTGGCTTATTCTTTGCATAAATCCTGTCAATGTTAGCATTGATGAGCACTGAAATACTGGAAGGGTGGAGAGGATAGATTTAATGAGAACAATGTGGCCTGCAATATTTAACCATTGTGTACCCCATTTATGAAATGTTCCTTCGATTTTATCTAGAATATTTTTCCAAGAATGAGCTAATGGATTGCTTAAAGATATGGGCATGTCAAGAAACTTAAAAGTGGTACATTGATCGATATAGGGAAATTGCATGATTTTGGAGATGCATTGAAGAAGTTGAGTGCTTGCATTCCAACCTAAAATTTGAATATTTTTCTTGTTAATCTGCCTAACACCAATTTCAATATGGTAGCAATAGTAATGGAAGCTCCCCCAATTAGAATGGTGTCATCTGCAAACTATGAGTGATTTATACTCTCAAAACCCCTTATGATCTTTATTCCAGGTAAATTTCCTATCTATATTTCATGTTCTAGCTTTCTACTAAGAGATTGAACCATCGTAATATACAACAAAGGAGAGAGGGGGGAACCTTGCCTAAGCCCTCTACTAATTTGAAATAAGGAGATTGGTCTGCCATTCACTAAAGGGGCAATTCAAGGTGTGCATATGCATGCAACAATCCATCTTATAACCAAAGGACTGAAGGTAAATTTGTGCATACCATCAAAAATAAATGACTGCCTCACTCTGTCAAAAGAGTTCTCCATGTCAATTTTGATTACCATGCCTTTATCCTTATTTACTTTGCTAGTGTGAATCGCCTCTTGAACTAATACAATATTATCAATTATCTATCTTTTCTACATAAAACTCCCTTGATTTTTGAAAATGATCTTTGGGAGCACCTTTCTTAATTTGTTCACCATGATATTTGTCATTATTTCATAGGACGAGTTGCAAAGAGAAATGGGTCAAAATTTGGTGAAAGTAGATGGATTTGCTTCCTTTGGGATCATAGCTAGAAAGGAAGAGTTTGTGTTGCCCCTCGATCTGAATGATTTCTAGACATATATTATCATTTGAATCATATCATGTTTGATCAAATCCCAACAAACTCGATAAAAATGAATAGAGAAGTTGCATGGTCCTGACACTTTTTCCAGTTCTAGACTAAAAACTGCTTTGGATAGTTTAGATTCTTCTATTTGTTCCATTGATTTTTTAATATCTTCTAAGGATATCAATGAGGGGATATTTCCTAGTAGGTTAGTTGTAATTCTGAGATATGCTCCCTCTTGTTCTAACTACAAATTTTGGAAAAAATCTTTGGTTGTTGATTTTATCTCCTCAAAACTTGTTACCTTGTTGCCATCCTCCACGCCAATTTCTTTAACATTTTTCCTTTGTATCCTCATTTTGGCTTGGCGATGGAAGAATGTAGTGTTGTGGTTCCCTAATTTAAACCAAAGGCTCCTTGATTTGAGTTGCTATATTTCTTCTTCTGTCCTTAGAGTGTTATGCAGATTTTTGTTGATTGTCTTTTCTCTCACTTGTAAGTCTTTTCTCTCACTTGTAAGTCTTTTAACACTTGACCTTCTTTTATTTCAACCTACCTTGTATTAAGTTGTGATAGCAAAGATTCCTTTTCTGAAGTAGGATATATATAAGAATTCTTAACCCAAACTTAAGAGTCATTTCCACATATTTCAAATTCTACTCCCAAATGTAGACATGGGAGCCCACAATCTATGTACGTCAAGCCTTTGTGATAGCTTACATTTCCTTTTCATCATGTAACCACAAAGGGTTAAATCTGAAAGGGAGGGGTTCATAATCAGGGGGATCCTATAGAGAAAGCAGTATTGGTTTGTGATCTGATATAGCGGAAGGAATAATTTTTGAATAAATATTGAAATCTTGTAATAAAATATCAATATGCACCAAAAACGATTTTTTCTTGTTGTTATATGCCATGGTCCAATCCTTTTGTTAGACCAAGTAAACTTACCTTTGGAGAGTTTGATATCCACAAGGTCCTGATCATTCATCAATTCCTCTGGTCTCTCTTAAAAAAGATCACAAACAATATTACCTCATCTTTTCTCTTTCTTGTTCAGAGTGACATTGAAGTCCCCCCTATTATGTTATTCCTATATTCCTCTGAATTTTGAAGGGACAAAAGAGAGTCCCATCAAAATTATTTTTCTCTATGGGCCATTTGGCATGTAAACATTAACCAAGTTAAAATGATTTCCTGATTGAATATGAGTTAAACTAGTAAGGATCCAATTTTGAGTACTGAAAGAGTTTACCAACTTCACAAAAGAGTTGTTCTAGATAGTGCAGAGTCCTCCCGAGGCTCCTCACGAATTGGAAATAGCACCTTCACTAACTCGCCATTATTTTTCGCATAGTTGGATAACTTATGAAGCCTCCAACTTTGTCTCCTAGAGTAGGAGGATTTGGGGCTTTTCTATTTTGATAAGGTCTCTCAATGCTTCCTCTTTGAACTTGCTCCCTAACCCTCGATAGTTCTAGGAGAGAATTTTCATTATTTATTATGCAATTTTGGGGCATCACCTTGAGATAGTGTTGGAGCAATTGTTTTTTGATTTGTCCTAGAACCCATAACTAAAATTTTATCTAGGGTTGACGTGGTTCCTAGAGTTGTATCCCTGACCACAACTTCTTCTCTAATTGTTTTGGATGTCTTTCTTCCAGTTCTCTTGGGTGGTCTCCCTTCTAGATCTTCCTCCTCTTCCTACGATTGATATTTTTGTCTTATCTTCATCCATGTTCTTGCTTTTGATTTCTTTGGAGTCCACTCTTTTGTCTCCTCCCTTACTATTAGGGGTTCTTCATATCCCAGAGAAATTTCCTTTTCCCATGTTTTTTGACAAGTTTATGAGTCGTTAATCTCGAGAGTTTCTAGGAATGTAGTTTCAGAGTCTATGTGCTCTAAAGTTGCCATCCATGTCTTCTCTGATGTTATTACAGGTTCTTCATGAAGAAGGACTTCATATTTATTGGACTTTGACAACAAATGTTTTCCTGAGGATTTTGTTGACATTGCATGAGTGTTTTGACTAAATGTATTTGTTTTTTGTTGTGATTTATTTTGGGGTTGGCTTCCAACTTGAAACCATATTCCTACCCCTTGGCCTGATGAGGAGGGGCTTGATTTTGATTTTTTTTTTTTCTGGGGCTGCTTGCTTGTTGTTCATATTTCTTCTAACAATTTTCCATTGCTTCTCTTATTCTTGAATCTAAGATGTCAATTGTGTCTCCTTCTTGCATTTTTTTGCAAAATAGCCATACTCATAACAAACTTCACATTTAAAAGGCAATTGTTCGTAGTCCAATGGCTATGCATGTTTCCATTTATCTAAGGTTAGAAGGATTGCTTTAGAAATCCTTTTCTCCAGATCAACTTCGACGTATATTTTGGCATATGCAAACATTCCATCCTTTGGAATGGTTCTATCTATATATCTCCCAAGAGTTTTACTAGTGCATTTTAGGGTTTCATCGTTCCAACAATGCAACATAAGATGTGGAAGTCGTACCCAGATTGGAACAATAGACGGAATATCAGTTTTTGGGTTGAAATATGGTGATCACCTATTTAATACATCCCTTTAGTCCCCATGAAGTAAGGTCCACTTTTGAAAATTAAATCCCTATCTTCTTTGGATAGGAAGAGAAATTCGTAGTATACATAACCACATAAAATGTATATCATTTGCCCCTTGAGGCATATTAGTTAGTTTCACTAAATCCAAATAGCCATAGCCCTTGGGGACGACCATACCCTAGTAAATTTTCCAATAAGTCTTCTTTAGTCATCAACAATGCCATTTGTCGAGAGTTAATTCTAGGAATAGGGATTTTCGAGATTTTCTCAGTCTGTTTAACAAATTGAGTTGGTTGTCCTTTAGCATTCGTAGACATAGCTGCAACCATGGCTCGAAACGTGATAACATCTTTGTCTGAAGGGGGTTTCGATCCCCCCCCAAAGGGGTAAAATCCATCGTTAACCAGACGTCGAGGGACTTCTAAGGTTTTGCAAGCAAAGGTCACACACTCTCTTAGGATATTTCTTCTTTCAACCATTGTAATCACACACCATTTATTGTATGCACTAATTCAATGAATGATCTCCTTGTAATATATTGATGACCTAATTTAGTCAACACATAGCTCTTACATAGCATGGTGTCCTTAATTGGAAAACCTATATCATGTGTAGAAATGGGGGATAGTTTCCTCTTAATATTCACAAATTAATGAGGTGTAATCCCTAATTCTTAGTGGACCAAATAAAAATATATTTAGATTCCATTTGTACTTTATATTTTGTTGTTAACCTAGTATGTCATTGTAAATATTTTATAAATAACTCGGTAGATTCAGTAAAAAAAATCATTTATCTATATATATTTTATAATTTTAACTTTAAAAAACTTAATAAAAAACGACTACTCACATTTTATATAATATAACCTATAAAAACATTTACAGTTAATAAAAAAGACTACTCTCATTTTATATAATATAACCTATAAAAACATTTACAGTTTGACAACAATCTCCTCTAGTACTTATACACTTGTTCTTTAATTTTATTTTTAAATATAAATATTTCACTCATAATAAATTTAAAAAAAAATACATCATATATAAACAATATAATATATACATCTTCATAAATAACATAATATTCCACAAGCTTAGTTAACCTTAAACACATTGTTTTTTTTTTTTTAATTATAACATTGTTTCCTTTCACCAATTTGCATGCTTGATTTCATCCTCAATCTATGCCCAATAATCCCCCTCGTATTAAGTGCAATGTATCTAACTTGTAGGGACAAAGTGACTTATGTTACAATTTTTATTATAAAAAGCTTGAATGATCATTTGAACCATAGTCCAACAAAACCTAAAACCTTCAAAGTAAAAATTCAAATTAATTATTGTTTAATTCGATTTTTTTTTTTTTACATGCTTACTAGGATTTATGACACTCCAACGTAGCATTATAAATATATTTATTACATATGGAATCTTTAATGTGGTTTCATTTTTAAAGTGTATTATTTTTTCAAAATGGTAACAAACTCATAGTTGCATAAAAATGCAACAAGTGATAATAATATATTTTATTATCTATAAGATATTGATAATTTGTTGAAAAACTTA